>JACEIK010004920.1:0-65753 GCA_018107945.1 Datura stramonium
TCCTATGCGGGCCGACAAGGCCACCATGATATCTAGTTATAACTGGAAAGTAGAATCAAATGCTAAACTGAGCTATGACCGACAAGGCCATCAATCAACAGCTAAACAAGGCCTCACACGACCAACACACATAGTCTAAAAGACATATGGGCCCCACACTGATGATATCATCTAACCATAGGAAAGTAATGCAATCTGCAAGCCTCTAGGAGTAATAAGATGGTTGGGACAGGGCCCCGGCCTACCCATATCGTACAAACAAAAGAAATAAACCTCTATCACATAGGCTCCGGAAGAAAGGAGATGATGGCTATGTACGGCTGACTGGAACTACGAGGGAACTTCTCCTCGTCTATCTGCACCTACAGGCAAGTAATGCAGCGCCCCAGAAGAGGGCGTCAGTACCACAGGTACCGAGTATGTAAAGCAGTAACTTTAAATAACTGAAAGTAAGGAAATAGAGCCGACGATAACTGAAGTAAAGGAAACGGACTGAAGTAGTGAAATTAGGGCTAAACAAAACTGTAATAAGGAGGGTAGGAGTCATACCTGACAAGCGAGGCGTCTTACTATCTAACTATTAATAACTAAAGCAAACATAAACCTTACCTAGCCCCCATAAGCCGAAAGGTACAATCAACGCAGAACAACCCACCTGGGCCCCCATTAACCCTAGTGAGTACACCTCAATCTATATACCCCTATCCAGGTCGTACTGAGTCAACTAATAGCTATAAGCGTCCTGCCAATCCCTTGGGTCTGTAGCTGGGCCCGCTTGGCCCCTGACTATAGCTGTGCCTGAGTCTGGAGGACTCCTGATATCTACACCCCGGGTGTAAGCGCTCGGCGGGGGTGTGTATAAGGCCAACCACGACAAATATGAGGATCTGGATCCCCATCTTTGTACCTTGCGGACGGCATGCTGCTCTGTAGAGCGACATATCCTCGCCCCTGGCGGGCAAGTCGACACAGCTATTAACCCTGGGGCGGTCACGAAAGTTATACAGGTATAATCCCGCCCAAAACAATACAATTTACAAGTCTCAACAGACAACGACAACTAAACATGGTAACATACTCCTGACATACTTTACTGGGATTCATACTGGATTACTATGATGAAGAAACTAACTTGCCGAAAGAAAATACCTTAACATAACTCGTTCGATATTTACCGATTAACTGGCGAGGTTCGGCTGGTATTCAACTGTTCTTTCCAACTGTAATCATATTAACAGAAGAATAGGGCTAACTTGATTACTATATTTGAAAGAAAACAATAACATATATATATATATATACTGATTATACTTCAACTTATCGAAAGACGATCAAAAACTCATAATTTTTCGGGAATCTAGAATGGATAATTACTTACTTTAAGCCTTGGATCGTATTGACACTAGTTTGGATCCAATTCCAACAACTTTGACTCGGCAGGACGATGATTCGCCAGGAGAATTTCTGAGAACTAACTTCCAGTAGAAATGCTCTGCAGCCTTATGCTGATACCAGTTAATTTGGATTTGGACGGCGTTTAGCGGCATAATTGGATGAAAATTATATGTTTCCTTCTGTCCTATCCTCTGCTGGTCGTGGTTTGTAAATTATAACTTAACTTCTAAGTGTGAGACCCTTATATACTTGAGGCAACGGAGCAAGGCAACGTGACACGTTGTCAACGCACTGATTGCACTCCGTGCCACGTTGGCTAACGCGCTGATTCTGCTCCGGTCCACTTTGCCCCTCTGGGAAGCTTGGTTCGGCCTCCCCTCTCGCAAAATCAACTTAGCACTAGTTCGGCTTTCCCAGGCTTCCTCATTACGTATGGCATTCTAAAACTCTCAAACAACATGCGAATAGGCCGACTAAACGTTAGAAACTTACGGGGTGTAACAACATTATTCTAACATCCAAGCATCATTTAGTACTTCAAATTAAAGTCGAAACTATCCAAATATATGCAAAAGCAAATACAAAAATTTTCAAAAGGCTTAAACAAGTCATACAAATTCATAGTCCAAATACAATTATGGTGTGTTTGCCACATGTTCCTCATCATCATCTTCATTCCAATCATCATCGACCTCCTGTCCTCCTCAGCTTCATCTACAAGACCTCAAGTAAAAATTCCGTCAGCATACCTAGGCGCATAGGTGGGAGAATGTGGCTGGCAAGGCCCTAGAAGCATCACTAGGACACGGGAATAGAAAAACACACACAGCAGAAAATAATGCATCTATCTAGGCTTTAAATCCCGCATACTACTAGTACCCTAGCCTTTCCTTTCGAATTTTGTTGCAAGCTACTCATTCTTGAGCCTTTCCCTTTTAGCAGCCGCTGCAAGTTGGAAAGATAGATGAGCAATCTTCTCCTCCATCACAAAGATAGTTGATCTATTCACTTCATCGGCCCCGAGAAAGATTCTTGCAACCCGGATTGCAAGTTGTAGTATACCTTATAGAGGGGATTACGTAGGCTGAACCTATTACAGGGCAGCCAACATTGTGCAGCAAAGCGTTTTACCTACTTTTGGGTCAGCAATATGCCTCGGCACATCAGTTGGCAAAGTATGCCGGAACTCCTCCAACATTTGTAGATATTGATTCTAAATTTAAAAGATTGAAGTAATTCTAGATTATAAATTAATTTAAAAAAGACAATAATTATATTATGCCCAACATAATTAGAAGACTTACGTATGTTTGCTCAGCCTGTGGTTTAAGCCACTTATTTAGATCAGTGGGTTGCCTTCTTTGTGTGAGCGGCCTTGAATTTCCTTTTCCTTAAAAAAACTAGTAGACTATTAAAAATATAATTAATTAAAAATTCAACAACTATTAATTAAGACTTAAGAAAATATATCAGTCTCTTCTTCATAGTCACTTGGCTGACAGCTATAAATGTGTAGAGAAAGCCCCCTTTCTAAGATGCTTTAGCCTTTTCCCAATATTGCTCCTCTTCATAAACTTCTCATCCATCGCCTTCTTTAGAAGTATCCTCTTTTTGTTCATAAACTTCTCATTCTCATTGCCCAATTTGTGGATAGTAATTCCCACATTGGAGAGGAAATCCACCTAGGCTCTCTTTTGGAGTTTGATGAGCATTCTGAAACAAGTCTAATAGTTTGTGTGCTTTCTTCACAAGCATTGACTGCAATATTCTCATTATGCTTCGGAAGTCATACACGGTGTTTCTGCAATGAAAATTAAATTAGCAATCAATCAAAGAAAGGTATAATGTTTGAATTTAATTATTCATTCATATATCTAAGTACCTTAAACTTATTGAAATTTGATGCCTGAGGGAATTGACATCTAGCCCCAAGTTGTACAAAAGCGTTTATAGATCTTTAATGATATTTGAGATGATCTTGAAAATGCCTTGCTTGGATTGAGCCGCAATACGAGATTAAAATAAGCCAAATAGAGGTTACATTCAAAAATTATAAAATAAATAAATAGACATAAGATGTAATAATGTTGAATGAGCTCAGATCCCTCAGGCTCCATGATGATCCTCCCAGTGGACACATGTATTGGTAGGGGTGTACGTGCATCCGTTAACTTCAAAATCTTTTATGTATATATGTATATACACGTACAGAAGGATTATATATTAGTTTGCGCACCTTCAAACACAAAAGCAAACTTATTACTGGTTTTGACAGCCATGTTTGTGAGGTGTTTGCTTGAGTTTGGTTGCTTGAGTTCAAATCTCCACGACTATATTTTCTTAGTTTTTCACAATGCAGATAAAATAAACTTATAGCAGGTTTCAATCCAGGAACCTCAAGATGTTAATTGAGTTCCATAACCATCAGACCATACATCAAATTGTATTATTTAAATTCGTTTAATTTTTATTTATTAGTAGCACATTAGATTTTATGTGTATGTAACAATATTTTTTGATGAAGTGGTGTTGGTACCACATAACATCCGTTTGACTAACATGCATCCCGCACGATGATTGCCCCCGTCATCTTCAAATCTTGGGTTCGCCTCTTCCTCCAGGTAACTGCTTGTCTAGCCCGGTTGTGGAGCATCTTGACTATGTGAAACTATGTGATGCGTCATAGGAGTGTCGGGCTCGAGCTACTATCTCCAAAGTCGAAGACTAGAAATCCCAATTGGAGAAGTGCTAGTAGGGCTGGGGGTAGCTGTCGAGGTACCACTAGACGATGGTCTCAAAGTGGTCTAGGGAAACTGTGTATAACCATGCGAGGTGGAGTAACCTGGTGCGGGCATCATGACAAGGACATGTGATGAAATCTCAATAAAGATGCACAATAAATCCCAAAGTGGCGCGACCCACATTCAGTGTCTCACTTGACCGAGCGAATCTTGTAGCTAATCAACAACAAGCCTGAGCTGATAAGGCTCAACTTTGTGTCCCAACAGCACAATTATAACAATAAAAAATATAACGAAAATTAGGTTTAAGCCAATACAATATATACAAAGGCTGACAAGACCACAGCTAGACAGAAAGTACCATACAATATGGCCAACAAGGCCTACAACAACACACCAACCTAAAGGCATTCTAGGAGCCTCTATGAGTTTAACAAAAGAATATACAATTAGGACAGTTTCCAACCCTGCTAATATGTACAAATGAACTCAAACAATAAAAAGGTAACTTCAAACAGGTTAGGTTTACCAACAACTAGAATCTTATCTAAACTACGGATCCCACGATCCTCCTATTGATCTTGGGCAGAATTATATGCAGTGATACTCAAATGCTTCATTTCGTCTTTTTATTTATTGTTGTATTATTGCATTCTCTGACAGATTTACCATTAAAATGTGAATTTATACTGCTCCTTGTGGTCGTGTTGTTTTCATGTAAAATGGAATTTTGGAAGCTAAGTACATGTTGGTGAAAATCGGGAATGGACTTGGAAGCAAGCAGTGGAAAAGGTCAAGGAAGAACAACAAAAATAAGGGCTCCGCGATGGAGCCGTGTCACACTGCCATCGCAGGCAATCTGCCTCAGGTGATTTATTTTGGCCAATTCTAGTGAAGGTTTGTGTTGCCTCCGTGACATGACAATACCCGCCGCCCGATGCAAGCAGTGACACGTTGAGTATATTCACAGGACATCAAATTCCAGTGTAGGTGCGCGGTGTGCCGTGCATTGGCCAGGCTCCACGTTGCAGGCCGTGGCCTTGAGGAGAAATTTCTGAGAACCTAATTTAGAGAGGTCAGCGTTATCCCCATGGCTTTGGAAGAGTGCTCCAGCGATACCTCCGATGCCGTTGCTTATTATTTCGGAAAAAAATTCTCACACCGTACAATAGCACATATGTTTATTTTGACATTCTGACTTGGATTGGTAAGGAGCGTGGGTTACAAGCAGTTGAGGGGACGAAATCCTGGGTTTCTTCTCTATCTCTTTCTCTTTATCTCAATTGTTTGTAGTTTATAATTCGATGATGTTTAATCCACCAATGAGTGGCTAAATTCACTTCTTGCTGAGGTTAAGAACATTTGTAGTGGATTGTAATTGTTGATCATTTTGGTTTTCATCTTTTTTTCAATGGTTGTTCTATCAATTCTTGTTCTTATTGCATTAATGTTTGGCCAATGTTAATGTATATCTAAAAAATCCAATTTTGATTTTGAAAAGAAAGAAATTGGAAAAGTTGTAAGTGAGATATGATCTCTTCTTAGTTTGGGAAAATTGAGAATTGATTTACATTCAGAATAGAAATGAAAGTCTTATTAGTCAATTAAGGAATCGGTTTTGTATGGCTTGAACAGAGGAATTCTTATCCCAGAAATGTAGATTGAAGGTTCATGATTTTTAAATTTTAATTATTTGATTTGATGTTTTAAAATTTTATCCATAGGCAATAATTCTTGACTAGCAACCGAAGGAAAGATTAACTGAATTGTGTCGATAAATTACTTCCTGCATGTTCGTTTTAACCTCAGCATGCTCATTAATATAGTTGATTCACTTTATAATTTTGTCTTAGATTATTATAAATTAGGAAAGTAGCTCTCAAAATCTTATTTACATTGTTGTCTGCATTTTTAAGATATAGTTCATTAACACTTAAGTTAATTAGTGTCGTAGCTCAGTCCCTGTAGGATCGAGACTTGGCTTACTTAGATCATTTTACTGCTGTTCGACCACGTGCACTTGCGTGTAGTTGCAAAAGCCCTGAACAAGTTTTTGGCGCCGTTGCCAGGGACTGGCAGTTGGTAAAATTGTTTTCTTAGTGTTAGTTACAAGTTCGATACAAGTTTTGACAACTTGATCTTAGCCTATCTTTTGCCGATATTGAATTCTGTTGAACAACGTGAGATAAGGAGAATTTGGTCGATTCATACTTAGAGCCAGGAAAGACAATTCCATCATCAAAGAAGAGAAGTTCTAGAGGAAGAAGCTGCAGTTGCTAAGGCAGACAATCCTGGAGCAACAACAGAATCCACCACTTGTAAGGCCAGTGTTAGTGCCCGAGGAAATGGCAGCTGACCGGTTAGCGAAATGCAATCCACATGCTAACAATGTTGTAAGTATTCGCAGACCGCCTGAGGCAGGAGGGAGGTTTGAGCTTAAATAGAACATGGTGCAATTGCTGCACACACCAGCGGGAAATTCACAGGTCTCCCTCACGAAGATCCCACAACATCTTCAAAACTTTTGGAGATAAGTAACCTACATCACGCTGGAGTATCATCGATTACGTAAGGCTTACGTATTCCCATTTTCATTATTGGGAGAAGCAAAGAGGTGGTTAAAAGTTGAACCACCTAACTCTATCACCACTTTGAAATTAAATAAAATAAAGATGTGTAACTAATCTTTGTTATTAAGTCGAGTGTGCTTAAAGAAATGGGAACAAAAATAAAGAAAACTTCCAAAATGAGAGGATGAAGGAGGAAACAATGCCCATAGATGATGGTGGGATGTATTGAAAGCGCATGGGAAGCTAGTTACACTATTCTTGGTTGTGCAGTATTTACTAGTTCCTTGTAGCTTACATTCTACAACCCGTTAAGTCCACGTGATCTTACATCACACGTCCCTATATTAGTGGAGTAATACACTAGAGTCAAGCCCTATGATTCGCGACGATGCATGTGAATTCTTTGGGAGAGAGAGAGAAATCGTGTTCATATACCCCTACATATAATGCTTTGGAAATCATATGATTGTAAATGGGGAGATTCTCTTGTGTTGTGAGGTCATGCTTGTGAAATATTGAATTCGTGTCGGATGTCTTGATCATGTGATTTGCATGAGTTTGCCGAGATCGAGGAAGTCAATTCTTGAGTTTAGGAGGTCTTAGTGTGGTGTATGTCATTGTGTTGATGAGACTATGCATGTTTTCTTGATGATTTGCTATATTAAATGATCGGTATAGCCGCAGCTTGAATTGTCGAGCCAAAGTAGCTATGCGTGGGTGTCAATTGCATGAGATATGAGAGTATTGTTCGAAGATGAACAAGGTTTTAAGTGTGGGAGGTAAAAGTGATCTTGGGCAGAATTATATGCCCAAGTGATTATCAAATGCTTCATTTCGTCTTGTTTATCTATCGTTATGTGTGCATTCTCATGAGATTTGTAGTAAAAATGTGAATTTATACTAATCAACATGATTAGTGTTGTTTTGCAGGTAAAATGGAATTTTGGGAAGCTAAGTACATGTTGGTGAAAATCGGGAATGGACTTGGAAGCAAGCAGTGGAAAAGGTCAAGGAAGAACAACAAAAATAGGGCTCCATGATGGAGCCGTGTCATATGCCATCGCGGAGGCATTCTGCCTCAGGTGATTTATTTTGGTCAATTCTAGTGAAGGTTCATGTTGCCCCTCCGTGACACGGAGGTAATGCCACGCGATGAAAGCCGTGGCACGTTGAGTATATTTACCTAGGACATCAAATTCCAGTGTAGGTGCGCGATTGCGCCGTTACACACACCAGCCCAAGCTCCGCGTTGCGGGCCGTGGCACGCTGAGGAGAAATTTATGAGGGACCTAATTCCAGAGAGGGTCCCGCGTTATCCCTGTGGCACGGAAGAGGTGCTCCGCAATACACTCCGTGCCATGTTGCTTGTTATTTCAGGAAAATTCTCACCCGGTATAAATAACACACTTAGGTTTATTTTTAAACATTCTAACTTGGTTGAGCAAGAACGTAGGTTACGGGCGGTTGAGGCAAAAATCCTAGGGTTCTTCTCTATCTCTTTTCTCTTTTATCTCAATTGTTTGTATGATTTATACTCATTCGATGATGTTTAATCCACAAATGAGTGGCTAAATTCACTTCTTCTTGAGGTTAAGAACATTTGTAGTGGAATGTAATTGAACATTTGCAGGTCCTCACATGCCATGGGCTCAGTCTTGCCAGAAATCATCACGGACTTGTGGGTCCTCACAGAGCCTCACAAGGGTCATATAAATAATAAAGTATATAATAGCAACAATAATACACATGAATAAAAAATACAACCAACCCACAATGACATACAAGTTCTACATTCATTCCATGCAAAATTAGCTAATTCACACAAACAATTGACTCACTGATGTACTTACCGAGCTTAAGTGTCTAAGCTCAATCAGGTTATCACCTTGACCTTTCAAAGTCATGACCAAATAGCAGCCAACACAAAGAGTAAGAGTACAGATCAAGGTCTACAAAAACAACCAACCGCACAACGATAACGACAACATGATATTCAGTAATGTAAAAGAGATACAAGAAAGCCTTGCCATACCTCAACTTCAATAACCAAGATCTAATCGAATATACACCTCCTGACACCACAAAAGATACCACGAATAACTTGTACTAACTCATGAAACCACAACTAAATCGATAATAGAAAATACATGCAACACGTGTAGGGTAAGATTTCTATGGATTTAATTCTCAAAACTCTAAAACAAGAATCTAATGAGAATCAAGAGATGATACCTTCACTATATAGGCAGAAATAAATAGAAAAGGACACCGATAAGACCCGCTTCACCCGAAATAGCCGCAATTACGGAAAACAATAGACACCACACTATGTAATCGCTACTCATTTCAATGTTTCTAACTCCGTATTTAGGTTTGTGTCATCAATCCTAGTACAAGCCCTTAATAAGACAAGGAATTCTAGAGAGAAAAAGAGTCTTCCACTACATTTTAGAAATGTTAAAATGAGTCCTAAAACCAACTAAGGAGTATATATAGGAGAACCTCGAAAAATGTACTACTGCAATGTGGCCCGCTTAGCATGGCACGATGCGGCGGGCGAAATATCTGGATACTTAAACTTTGGTTGATGTTAGAAGCTCTGTACACCCAACCTCGATCCCTTCCCCTTCACATACAACACATAGTCATAAAACTAGGCTCGTTCCTCCCAAAATCAGCATTCAACCAATCTAAATGTATAGGGTGTTACATTCTCTCCCTTAAAATCATTCATCCTCAAATGTCACGATAGGCATGAATCCTTTAGAGTAATCACAACATAACATAAGCTCACATATCAACTAGAATTTACGGGTCTATCACAAATAATATGAAATATACCACACAGCCTAGACCTACCAAGATATAGATAGAGACCAATTCAACGCAATAACATAAGTAAATGTATACCTAATTCTTTGCCTGGCTCTGGTTGATGATTTCTTAGGCAAATGCTTATGAGGTGGAGCTCTGTTGCTGGTGTGCTCTTCCTTGACCCTAACCTAGACGTATGATAGAGTGTGACTCGACTCAATCAGTCGTATCAGAGTAGATAACTTAACTATAAACACTGTCGGTCGTGTTGTACCATTCTATTCTCTAATAGAGCAATCCTTGATCTTATGTTCGCCCCCTTGTATATGAAAGCAAACAAGCTCTCCTTCTCCCTACATCCCTCAAAATGTCTCCTACCACATCTATCGTAGTACGGTGTAGTCCATCCCTGCTTCAGGAATCTAGACACTTGATAATCCTCCCCTACTCAGCTGGATGCCACAAAAATTAGATGGTGGTAAGGAAAAACCAAATGGTTCTCACGATCTGCATGACACCAGAGCCACCCCGCGATCCACTCTGAAGTTTACAGGCCTTCTCTTCTGCTGCTTTCTCTCAGCGCATTCCCTATATTGCTAGTGATGCCTATGCTCCTCTAAACTCTGAGAAAGTGCCTGTGTGGATATATCCATGACTTTCTATATCAAGGTGATAGTATAGGACTCCATATACTAGGACGATAATCTATTTGCATAATGGTGTATCATGGCCCGTATAGTATCTATTAAAGTCATAGTGTATCTGGCAATGAATCAAACTAAGCCCATGCCCCCACGCTCATGTGCTTTCCACTGAAGGGACAAAAACTAGTCAACATGGACCACTCACATCTCAAGTGGCGAGATAGTGATCGGCATTAGAAAAGTACGTCATTTGGTTGGAGGAGCATCTCAACCTTTGGAGCACTCCCAACCTACGTACGATAATACAACTATATCTCACAACTTAAATGTAGCAAACTCTACTGCCTCAGCGATGTTGTAGGCATAACCCGAAATATACGAGATAAACTAGTCGGTAAAGTTCCTCACAGTCCTCATTCACATTTTCTGCAGAGAACTCTGGAGGACATAATGCCATGAATTCATAGTCTTGGAGCTCCCAGTCCCTTAGAAGATCCAACACACTCTTGCATCCTCGCTCCCTCTGTGTAGTCACTGTTCTGGTAAATAAATATAATGTCATCTTTAGATCCTAATTTATAGATACCACAAGGGTTTGGAGGTCTTGCTGCTCTGAAAATGACCCAGATAGAGGTACACGTGGAGGTGACGGAGATGAGGCCTCATCTTAAGTCTCTGATGGGTTAGTCTCTATGTGTGTGTATCCTCTTGTACTGCACCTTCTTTGTTTATCCTTTGAGGTAGAGCTTTCATTACGCATGTCACTGGCATTCTCTACATAAATCAACAAACATGAGTCTAGACTAGACGCCTATGACATCATACTTATCGCACAATTTCAATTAGAAAGAAGGGTAACAAATCTAGGTGTTATTACACCTCTTGTTTTATAAGTATGTTGTACAACACACACATAAATGATCTACTATACATGAATCATAGATTTCTAAGACATGATATATAGATACTGGTTGTCATGCTTTAAACTTGAGGCGACTAGAACCCGAGTGCCTCACTTGACCAAGCGAACCTTGCGGGTAAGCAGCGACAAGCCTAAGTTGACAAGGCTTGTCTCGACACTTACATAATATATAACAACGCCAATTGAGTTATTCAATAATATAATTGGAAACAGGGTTTAAGCCAGCATGATATATACAAAGGCCAATAAAAGGCCATATCGATAAAAAAGTACTACACAATTGGTCAACAAGAAAATATCCCAAAGACAGTTTACGAGACTCTATGAGTTCAAAAGATATACAATTAGGATAGGGCCCCGTCCTACACCCAATATGTACAAATGAATACCTAAAGCAAAACAAAAGTAACTCCGAACAAGCCAAAGCACCAACGGCTAGAATCTCCTCTCGGCTACGTGGATTACAGATTTGCCCGTCAATCAACACCTGCAGGTATGCAATGCACTAGGATTCGGGCATTAGTGACACGACTCAATTTAACATATCATCGGCATCTACTCAACTCTAGTCCGATAGGAAAACTCCTTTTAAACCACAATTACATGAGGGAACATCTTCTTAAATTAATGTTATCAGCTAAAAAATAATAAGTCAATTTACTTTTTAGAGTCCACAGAATTTCATTTAAAGTCCCAAACAACATTTCTAAGGACCTAGATCTAGACATGTACAAGAACTCTAATCAGAGTAAAGACAGACAAAAGACACATCTTCAC
Source organism: Datura stramonium (assembly GCA_018107945.1). Taxonomy (NCBI): domain Eukaryota; kingdom Viridiplantae; phylum Streptophyta; class Magnoliopsida; order Solanales; family Solanaceae; genus Datura; species Datura stramonium. The sequence continues at coordinate 11,864 of JACEIK010004920.1, forward strand.
CTGGGAAAAGAAATGCAAAAGCCAATGTTGAGTAACACGACTTGATCATTAGGACTTTAAAATATGCAATAAACCTACAACTCAAAAAGGTGTAGCAACAGAGTAGTATCAGTACACCTCACGTACCGGCAAAACATCATTGGCTGACTAAGATTAGTTCATACCAACAAGTATAAAATGAATAACCACCACAATTATTTCCATGTAATCACTTAAGCTACTTATTCATATTCAACAATATTACCCCAAGGAGTTTATAATGGATTACCCACACCCTTAACACTTTTAATGAGTCTCTAGCTAAAAGCCTAAACGTTCATTTTCACTTCCATTAGTACAAGGGACTTCCGTGCTGTTACTAAGTGACCTGCACTTCCATAGATATCACATTTTTTTGTTGAGTTATCAACAATTATTATTAAGATTTACTATGTTCTTACCACCTATTTGTTTTCATTTAAGATCCTCACCACCAACTAGGACCGACCTAGCAACAAAAAAGGAATAAATACACAGTCACCCAATTCTCTGAGATCAAATAGTCGATAAAAATCACGTAATTAAATCATATTTGGACACAATCCTGTAATCAACACAGAACATATGATTATCACAAGCAAACATAAAAGTCAACAAAATAAACAATAGTTAAATACCATCACAATATAGCCCACTGATATATCCACTTTAAACATAATTGTATATCTACTGTAGCTCATCAGTCTCGCTGCAGCCATCAGATTTGATCACATATTTGTTGCTCATCTTGTACATATATGCTAGAGGCCTTATGTTTATTAATCCAGTCATGACCTTTGGGGGACTCTGTAAATTCCATGTACCGTACTGTTGTAGTACCTTGCCCACTCACCTGCTCGTCTAGATTCTCCCCTCGAGCTCAAGCCACTCATATCATAACGGCTCGTCAGATGCACGTACTCCCTTAATTTTAGATAACTGTTAGAATCTGTAAGCACACACTCAGTACCACGAGCCACTCATATAAGAATAATGATATATAATTCAATCATTATCAAGTCATCTTAGTATATTCTCTATCTAGCCATCATACAGTATAGTAGAACCACATACACATTGAACATTACTGGTGCACATCAAAATCACAAGATATATATAACAACATGATCTCAATAATTTAACGGTTTAATCCTTATAACTTGAGGACATGTAAGGACTTAACAATTCAACAACAACATAATATAGTTCTTGCCCTATCATTACCTATTCAGTTTATGGGTGAACAGTGTGCACACCTATCTTCCTTTTCATAATCATCTATTACACTAATGCTTTCAAATAATATCACAATTGGACTAACCAAGTTAGGATTTTGATTCATATTCCTTACTACCAATAAGAAATACTAGTATCGTGCTACATTCGTTTTCCTCAGGTTCTTTATGGATAATTATACCCTTACTACTAGTCATCCTTCCATAGAGAAGCACAAGAGCTAAATCATTATCAAGTATATACAACTTTATCACTATCATATACAAAATATTCCTTGGCATTGCCACCTCTTCTTAAAGATCTTAGTATAATTTATTCAACCTTTATATCCAATCACCACATAACATTTTGTCCTTCTTATGTTAATCTCATTCGAACTATGTTCCTGTATATATAAATATCCGTCAATTTTATATACATATATGATCATAACCAAAGTTTAAGCCTCAAGTGAATCATAACCTACTTGGGAACCAAACTGTTGTCATGAGATGAGTTTTATTCATTGCCCTCAATCCAGAGTTTTTGATGTAGAATCAGTGGCAGTATTGGTGGAGTCTTATTCTTTGAGAGAAACCCTTTTCCATTCTTGGGTAGAATTTCTTAATTTTTACCCTGAGGTTTTTAAGGAAGCCTTTTTAGAATAGGAGTTGGGACCTAAAATATACTTAAATATGAAATTCTAGTTTGCGTCTTTCGTATATCAATCCACTTCCATGCTGTGTGCTTACTTTGTAGTAGCGCTCTGCCCACTAATTTTTGCTTGCATGGACCCACTTTATTTTAACTTCTCTTACTCAATTTGCTTAGCTCATACTTATTATCCTGTAAATTAAAATCCATACCAGTAAAAATAATTATTCTTATGCCTATGTGCAAGAAAGATTCTTAATGACCGGACGAATAAATTACATATAGTAACAGTTAGTACAGGGAATACTAGTATGTAAGGATAAAAAAAGATAAATATAAATATACAAATAAAAGGAAGCACAAGGGAAAAACACCAAATTAATTCTCAAGCCAACACAAAAATTTATAGGACGATACTACAATACAATCTAGACTATCCAACAATCACAATGATCACGACCACCTCTAGTTCACATATCCAATTCATAGTTAATCGAATCAATCACAATGCAACAATATAATTATCAATTTGATGCCTTTCTTAATGATACGAACATGAACAATCACGAATTACAATGTGATCTTACACTTAGCGCAGTTCACGGACTCGCAGTTCCTCACAGCTGCCACAGGCTCCTACCTTGTTTAATCATTACGACTTGAAAGGTCCCTCCACAGAGCCTCCCAAGGTCCCAAAAATTATCAAGTATACAAATAGCAACAACAACACGCATGAATACAAATACAACCAGCCCACAATGATGCATAAGTTCTACATTCTTTCCATATGAATTTAAGACTAATTTACGCAAAGAGTCGACTCATCGATGTGCCCATCGAGCTCATGAGTCTAAGATCAATCTAGGCTATAACCTCTACTCCAAAGTCACAGCAAATAACAATCAAAACAAGAGTAAGAGTATGATTAGGACCACCAAAATAACCCATAACGACATGGTGATATTAGTAAAATATGTCAAAAGAAGATACTAACATACCTAAGTACATTGATCAATACCTAATCGAATCTTCACCTACTAACATCACATAGATTCCATGAACAGTTTCACTTATTAACTCATGAAATCACAACTAAATCGATAATAGAAAACATGTACACAGCACATAACACAGTAACATTTCTATAATTCAATTCTCAAACTCTAAAACAGAATCTAGCAAGAATCAAGAGATCATGCCTTCACTATATAGAGTATAAATCAAGAAGGACACCCATAAGACCCTCACCCGACAACCGCAAACACGAGGAAACAACAAAGATCTGCATGATCAGTGGTAGATTTTAATGTTTTAACTCCCGGATTTAGGTTTGTGTCATCGGTCTAGTCCAAAACCCTCAAGAACACAAGGAATTCTAGAGAAGAAAGAGTCTTCCACCATTTTGGAAATGCTAAAATGAGTCTATAGCAGACTAAGGTATATAAGAGAGAACCTATAGAGTGCACTACTGCAACGCCACCCGCTTAGCGTGGCACATCGTGTCAAGCCAAATATGTGGCTTCTTCAACTTTTGTTAATATTTTATGCTTTGCACTCCAGTATTGACATATACTAAGATTTGATGTTCAATGCACTATCATAAGATTAGATTCTTACAGTAGAAACTTAACAGAAAAACTGGTCTAAACATACGAGGAATTATTTTAATTTTTTATGTGGTGTGTATCCCTAAAATGGACCCATATAGGCAAGCGGGGTTGGGACTGATGCACAATACTATTAGATGTATTGGGGAAATAGAGTGTCATGCCCGAGACTACACACTAGACACTGCAGGTGGCAGAGGTGACCCCAAGTCAACCCCTGATCTATCATACAATGGTATTCTAAGTAAACAATATATATATATATATATATATATATATATATATATATATATATATATATATATATATATATATAATTAAGGGCTTTGAAATAATAGCATAAGAGCATTTGAGAAGATTAACTAGAAGAAAACATTAAAATTTAAAACATTTGAAATCTGAAATTAACTTTCGTGTTTGAAAGCCTTCTAACTGATGTTGTTGGGACAAGCCCCAGCTAACTCTAAGTCTAATTAAAAATAACAACTCAACAGAAAATAAAACAAGGCCCTCGAATGATGAGGATTCACACTTCGTCTACAGAAGAAGAGGATCTGAAGGAAACGACTATATGCTGATTTGGGAATCCTGCAACTGTGTCATAAAATGATATTGCATAAAAAGTATGCGTCGGTACTTTGAATGTGCGGAATAAGTGGGAGAAAACATATTTGAATATAAAGTCTAAACTAAAATGACGCAATGACCAACAGGGAAGCTGAACTGAACTACAGTACCAAACTGAAATGGTCAAGGATATTTTTGTCTAATGGTCAAAGACATGTCCTAGTATAAATTACTGAGTCGAGACCACACTGGGCGATCTGAACTGAACTGAACTATGAAAAACTGAGACCCCAGACTGAACTGACTGAGTGGGAGTCTCTAGCCGACATATAACCACGTGAGCTAGACGTGGAGTTCGTGTATACACCCCACAGGTAGGACCCAGTATACCTTTCCGGGTGTAAAGGCATGAAGCTGGGTGATCACAAAAAGTCTGGGGCCAATCAGGTCAAGTAATACTGTAACCTACACTAGAAGGTAGTTTTTGGGAAACTGGGTGCAGTGGAACCCCAGCCCGCTCGGTGCTAAGTCCTACTCCCACTGAAAGCTAAGGCGAACTACTAGGTTGATAGCTCAAGCCGGATAAGACTAGTAGGGGACATATAGCGAAAGTACCACGAGAGCCTTATCGGACCAGATCCTGGAAACTAAGTTCTAGACTGGTTGGGCTGCTTATCTAGAATGTCGTAACATCTAAGAACATCTGTAAATTTAACTAGGGTCCTGGGGCTGGTGAGGGCTATATATATAAAATGTCATGACCACCTAATGGACCAAAATATTGGAGTCGAGTACGATTACGATGGCGGAGGCACCACTGACACCTAGGTAAAAGTTTGAAGTCAAACTGATCAGTTGACACTTTCTGAATGGTTATAAAGAGGTTCTACCTTCTGGCGAACTAAACTACTAAGTAGCTAATAGAGAGAACACAACTCATTCCAACAACACGAATTTCATCATATGACGAAATTTCAAGAATTTAAAGGGTCTCATCCAACAAGGGTAAAATCATTCTCCTCAATGTAATAATTGCTCACATATATATACATAATAAAATTACTAGGATATTCAACCCAAACATACTTTTCAAAATAGACGAATTTAACTCGCAATAATCTTTACTAAAAATTTAGGGTTGTAAATCATCTTGGCAAGAACAACAACACTTTATTTATGAATTAATAGATATCCATATCGTTAATAAACAAGGATAATAACCAAGATGAAATTTACGAAGCCAAAATGAAAATCCCTTCATGTTTAAAAATCTCGGGGCTAAGCGTGGGAAATTTATGGGAAGATATTGGGGGACACAAGGAAGGACAATTCCCTTGTTGAATTCCCACATACCTGGCTAAGAATTTTCTGAAGAAAGAGACTTGAACTGCCCGCGATGAAGGAAAAACCTAAGCTTGCTTGAAGGATTCTTGAGAGAGGAGAACTTATGGTGATTTTTGAAAACTGAGATGGGAATGAGGAATGAACCGTTTTTCCCCACATAAAGGTCTAAAATTAGTACTAAAAAATGACATAGTTTTAAGCTTGGAAGAGCTAGAGAGTACTAAATAGCCCTTAAATTATTTGGGGAAAATATGCCAGGATTACCTAACGAGGGACCTAACGAGTCATGGTCACTGACCTATCGACTCGTGGTCACCAGCGTGGACCCCACTATCTCACACCTGAAGATTAAATGCTAAGTTTGGTAACGAGTCGCAGCGATGCGTTACCATTGAGAGACGATTCGTTGTGACACTCGTTAGGTGCACTATTTAAGCGATTAGGGATGGCAAGCTGGGGATGTAACGGAGTCGTTACCGGTGACCATGACTTGTTCCCACCCGTCAAGTACACGGCCAGCTATTAATTTCTCGACCAGGCCTGACCACGAGTGACATAGCAGTCGTGACTCGTGAAGTCTCTCGTTGGGTGCGATAACTTCTCATTTCCAATACTTACTCCTTCTTTCTCCACGGCCCGACCTAACGAGTGCGTTGGGTCTCATAAATCGTTAGGTGAGTCATCCTGAAGCACATTTCTGCAACTTTTTCCAGATTTTCTAATTTAGGGTCCGGATTTAGATTTTGAGTTTTCAGGGCATTACATAGAGAGTCCTGCTGTGGGAAAGACGATGGTGGGGTAGATCTAATGTAAGTCTCTTAAAGCCATCTAGAATTTGAACAAACTCTTACTCTTTTTCCCAATAGTTTTAGCCTTTTTCTTACCATGATTTTCACCTATCATCTACATTAAAAAAATATCATAGTACTTGTCACGACCCAAGATGGGATCCTAGATCGAGTTATGGGACCTAGAATCACGAATGACTCCAAGCTAATCCATGGAACATACATAGCTTGAATTAATAGCATAACAGCGAAATTTAATTATAAGCATGGATAAGCGGAAGTCTATATAACATAAGGAGTAAGTAAGCGACAATATGCAATACTAAGTCGCAAGCTGAATATACTAACTCTTCTAAAAGCTTCTACTAACTAATGAGCTGCTGGGACAAGACCCAGCTAACTCCAAAATCTAAAACTAAAATGATGTAAAGGAATTGAGATGAAGTAGATGAAGCTACGGACTAAAAGATGAGGAGTCTCCCCACTAGCTGATCAAGTTTTGAAACATTTCTAACTACAAACTGAGTCTGAGTACCTAGATCTATATCATGAAACAATAAAGCATAAGTATATGGTCAGTACTTTGAATGTACTGAGTATGTAAGGTAAGTGAAACATGTGTAGTAAAATGTTAACTGAAAACACGCATATAAATCAAAAGATTATGAGAGTAAGGACTGTATGTTGTGTATCTAAGTTATACATAACCAAGCTGGTTATCATAACTGAACTATAGTGATCAATATTTAGAAATAAAAATTATGACTTGTCATAGCTGAAATCATAAAGTAAATCTCATAAATACAATCATTGGGTAAAATGCATTTGTAAAACATAATATCATAAGTCATGAACATGGGTAGCTGAAATCATGAGGAACAATGGGAGACTCGTCATCTTCGACACCATCACGATAGAGCTTACCATGATTCCCCAACTATCACACTCAGTGGGCAGAGCCGTCCAAAACCTTGTCGGGGTTGGGACGATACCATAATATCAATATCAGAAGTTGAGGCCCCTTGAGGGGTAGGAAAACTCTCGAGGAGGTCCCAATATATATGTATATACGTTAGTGCGTAGTTTTTGAGACTCGAGTTTACCTGAATCCCTGGCCTACTAGGTGCTAGACACTACTCAAAAAATATACATATGCTACATCATTTTTCAACGAAACTGAAAAATCATAGTTTATACATAGGTTGAAATCTGAACATTGGGAGTCTTGGCTCCCAACATATCATAAGCTGAATTAGGAGTATTGACTCCAAATCATAAGATAAGCTGATCTTACTAACCTTAGCTAAATCATGAAAACATATGCCACTTATTCGAGCTTGCTCAAATCATAAAATCATGCATACTTGAAAAGATTTTATAAGTAAAAATCATAGATTCATACATGGAATATTTATAAACATTCTCTCGTGCTAGATATCTCATCATACTTGAAATTATGAATCCTAAGCTTGACTTTTTCATAATACTTGCATAATAGGGCATAATTTCTAATAACTTGAAAGTACAATTAGTAATTAAATTGAGAGTCAAATCTGCCCTAATATCATAAATCATCGAATTGAAACATGAGAAGATTCAACCCATAGGGATAGCATAGAAGATTGAATTGAATTGGATTAAACCCTAGAAGATTTTAAAAATCATACTAGAAAATTATGGAATCTATAGATTCATCAGGAATTTGATAAGGAAAATGAAATCATAATCATAGGAACATAAATTTTGGATTATGAAGAAACTGATTTCATGGGAGAACATGAAAGTTTCATCCACAGAAGCTTAACCACAAATTTCAAAATTAGGGCATAGGAAGTGAGAATCATGAATTCAATGTGAAAGGGCGGGGGTGGAAGAAGCCCTCACTCATGAACCTACATACCTGGGTTGATGATCCATTGACTTATCTTGAAGAGTCCAAGAAGATTTGAAGGCCGAAGAAGAACCTAGCTCCTTTCTTGAGAAAAATCAACTATCGGTCTTTTGGAGAGGGTGAAGATTTAGACTAGGTTAATCCTTGCAATCCAACCTTTAGGAAGCCCAAAACAATACCGAATTTAGGAGTTAGAAGTATATAAGTTTACCAAGCCCCAAACTACTGAGTAAATCCTGAAACTGGCAGTTACAACAACCAACAAAGACGGGTCATTGTTTGCTATGATAACTTCGTGTTGAGGTCCGTACAAGCCTATTGTTATTTCACTAAATTGCTCATAAATTTTTACTCCGATTGGTACAAGGTTAGATGCATTGGAAATAAGGCTCCAAGATCTAAAATTTGATATGCTGAATCATACAAAAACATTGTGTAAAAAGGAAGCTATAGTCAGTTGAAGTTGACCCTCATAAGAACATATAAAACTAAATCAATAAGAAGACTCTCGCTCAACTTTGTTCTAGAGGTTCTTTATGACTTTAATTTACATCCAATACACTTCTTACACTTAAGAATTGATCTTAACATCTTGTTTTTCTAAATTCATTAGGCTCGAGGCTATCCACATACCTAGAATGTTTCCAACTATAATACGAAATTTTCAGCAAACTGTGAGAACCAATAACCCTAAAGCGGGCCATGGAACCAAACAATGGACCATTGGTCCATCCATTATTTTCCTCATTCTTCCTTTGAAATTCTCTGAATTTTCTTCAACGACCACAAACGATGACTCATTCAATCAAACCACGGTCCGCTGAATTCCCTCATGGGTTTTGAGAAAGAACTCTGATAGCTCTGGAAGTATGAAACAGCGAGCATCTCCAAGCATGTTTGGACCCTACAATGAACCGTACTAAGGTTCGTTGTTTAGTTCTGTGGTGTTTTCTGTTCTTTTTGTAAGCCTCGAGTTTGACTAAGAACTTTGGGGTGTTGCATTATCTCCTTTGAACAGTCATCCTCAAATGTAGATCAAGTATACTAAAAGTCTAGAGGAAAGAAGCGAAAACCCAAAAATAGATGAAAAATTAACAAAGTGACTGACTCCAAACTAAAATACATGATTGAACCAGATTCATGAAAGAACTAAGAGACATGAACTCGACATGACTTAAGTGGAGTGCTAAGGAGGAAAATAGTACCTCATGCATGAATTGAGTTGGAAGGGAAAAAGATACAAATATTTAGCTATCATATCTGCTTTGCTTCCCTCAATAGCTCCCTCAGAAGGCTAATTTCTCTACAAAACTTTCCACTGAAGCTACTTCCTTGTTCCTCAACTTTCGAACCTGACAATCAAGGATATCAATCAAAATTTTTCATAGGTAGTCTATCTTCCATCCAATGCTCTGGAACAACTAAACTTGGATCACTAATGCACTTTTTAACAAAGATACATAGGCTTGGATGCACCGAAGCCACCTCTGCTGGTAGCTCCAACTCATAAGCCACTGTGCCAACTCATACAAAAAAATCATATAAGGGCCAATATATCAGGTACTAAGTTTCCCTTTCTTACCGAACATAATAACTCCTTCATAAGAGACACCTTCAGAAACACCAATCATCGACCTCAAAGCAGCTCTCCTCCTAACATCTACATAAGATTTACACGTCAGCTCTGTGCTGTTTCAGCCTCTCCCTATTGAGATGAACTTTCTCCATAGCCTTATGAACTTAATATAGCCCTATCAACGTAGCCTCACTTTTCTCGAACCATCAAATAGGTGATCTATACTTTCGCCTATAAAGAGCCTCAAACGAAGCCATCTGAATATTGAATAGTAGTTGTTATTGTACGCAAACTCAATGAGGGTAAGTGGTCATCAACTACCCTTGAAATAAATCACACGGAGCTCTCAACATATCCTCAAGAGATGAATGGCCTGCTCAGCCTGACCCTCTGTCAGTGCGTAGAAAGTTGTGCTAAGCTTCACCTGAGTACCAAGACCCTTCTGAATCAATCTTCAAGCGAGAGATGAACTTTGGTGGACAAAGGAACTCCATGAAATTGAAATAACTCCTGAATTTAAAATCTAGCATTGTCCTTGTGCTGACTTAGTCATCTTAGTCAAGTACCTGGATAGAATCATACTGCCAGCGTGTATGAGGCGACCCTGTAATGAAATCTACCTTAATATCCTCCCACTTCCAACTAGGAATATTGATACCCTGTAGCGCCTCCCAGCCCTTGATGCCTAACCTTTCCAGCCTATATTCCTCGTCCCTGTCCCTATTTATACTAAAGTCTGAGTCCAACAACATACCTCAACCATGTTCCAGCCCAACTCGACCACACCTCCGGAAACCTAGGGTTATCCACTAAGAACATTACTCCCCTTAACAAAAAAGTCCCACAAGTTAGAGGCTTTAATCCAAGAAGTCACTAGTCACACCATGCACGGTCTACCTGTACATCACCACCTCATTCAAACCTATCACTTATGATTATCCCATGGCTCCTTGTAGCTAATGCTATTCAAGAATTCCCCTATCTTCTCGTCTTGGCTAATTGTCATGGCCAGGCGTACACGGATCGTAGACACGGGACAAGGGACCCAGAGACCCCAAGTCGACCCATGACATATGTATACAACTAATCTCATTCAAATAAGCAGAATGATAATCCTTAAAAACATAGAGGACACATGTTATAGCACAACATCGGAAATCTTGGACATATACATATTGAGTACTATTCAAAGCCTCTAATACATAAATTGGGTTGATGGGGAAAACAGCCCAACTAACCCGACCAATACTGAAGCATAAATAACATGAAAGTCTGTCAAACTGCCCTCGGAACATGAGAACTCTGCCAATAGCTGAGATGGACTAGGGGTGAGGATGAACTGAGATCTTAACCCTATATTGTAAGAACGTACAACATAGAAAGTATGCGGTTACAGTACGTGGAATGTACTGTGCATGTAAGATCGGTAAAACAGACATTTTAGAGTAAATAAAACTCATAAATAATATAAGAGAAGGACATCATGCTTACTTCAAAATCTTCATAATGAAACATAAGGCTCAAGACTTTCAAATCATTCATATTTATTTCCGTAACTAAACTTTATCAGCCAATAACATAAACACAACAATGCATAAAACATGTGGAACAATTGGAGGACTCGTCATAGCCGACACCCATCATGGTAGAGCCTTTCATGATGCCCCACTATCTCGCTCAAGTGGGCCGGGCGACCTGGCTTGCAGGCGAGGTCGTGCATTAGACGTGATATCACATTTGAGGAGATCATTATCAATACATCATATCATTTAGAAACCCACGGTGACATGTGGTTATGATATACTGGCGTAGTCCTTTGCATCTTTGTTGCTCGGTGCTAGTCACGGCTCCCAAAAATATGCATATGGCTCTCCATAAATCCATAAAATCATGCATTAAGATTCATTGGCTAAAATATAACATTTATCATCATTGACCCCCTTTAAAACATGCTTAGCCAAGAATCATAGGCCCTTTTCATCATCTAACATCATAAATTGATAAATCATGTAATTCGCTTCATAAATCATAAATCATTCTTCAACATGTAGGCATTGACCAATACTTCATCATATTCAATTCTTTCAAAATATGCTCATAAATATGGGTAACTTGAATTCATGCTCTTCCGTCATTAATAAATCCAAAATGTTGCATATTCATCGTAAATCCCTTAACTTCCACTTGAACCTTCAGCAAATGGGCATTTAGATTCAAAAAGCTTGAAACATGATTTAAAGAAATAATATAAAATCCCATCATTCATAATTCAATAATCAAGAAACTCAATTAATCCTTCCCATAAAGACAAATCACATTTTCATGCATTTGGGTAAAACCCCATAGACTTGAATAGGAGATTGCTATTTAAATCAAAATTTAGGCATGGGTGAGGAAGAATTTCACCCATTCTAAAATCCTACATACCTGGGAATGGATTGATTCAGAAGTTCCTTGAATACCAACAAAGAAATTGATGGAAACTTGGGGTAGATGTTGAACCTCCCAAAAATCTCTCTAAAGCTCTTGCATGGGAGATGGGTATGCATTAGGGACTTAACCATCTTAACACACTCCAAAAAATACAAAAAAGCGACATAGTTTAGGGTTTTCAAAAGTATGAAAAAGTCGAAAATGCCCTTAATAAAATTTCCCTGAAAACTGCTCCGGGCGGACCAACGACCGATCCAATGGATCGTTGATCAACATCATGACACAAGATTGTGCTCCGAGTCGTTTGGGTTCACTGCCTCATGACATATCTCGGGTCCTTCCCACGACTCGTCGGGGCGGAGTGCGTTACATCAAATGATGGGTCGTTGAATCGACCGTCGTTAACTCCTTGACCATTCTGACTTTTTCTCTTCTGACACTCATCTGACCTCGTGGTAGCATCAAGGTCGTGGCCTCCATCCGTTGTATGAATTGGAATTCTCAACCCTCAAACAACGAAGACCAAAACAACAGGTGCTTAGCTTTCTGCATGAATCGTAGGATGCCCTGGCTGACTCCCCCTCGACCTAAGCTCAATCCCCTTCCAACGACTGGTAACAACCATGTTTGATTAGCATAATGAGTGTTACTGTTTTTCTGTATAACAACGGTGACCCTTTAATTCCATGACTCACTTTCAACGACTCGTGGTATCCACCTGAGTCGTTAGTGCTTAAATCTTGTGATGTTTTCCTGTTTTATGCACTTCTCAAATTCAACTCCCAAAATCTATTCTTAGCCCTATGCGGTATTACACTATCTTTACATTTCATGAGCTTCACCACATACGGCACCTATGGAATAAATAGAGTTATCCTGAACATACATGTCGTAAGCATCATTTCCATCACAGAGGAACATTTGTAGGGCTTAGAGTAAGGAAATCTTGAGCATGAATCATTCCAAGAAATCTAAGTAGACATACGATATAGCACGTTATAAGCGTAAGGTAAAATCTTAAAGGACTGAGTTCTGTAAAGCTGAACAAGCTAAGAGGCATAAGTATACATGTATAACAAGGTTCATGACATGAAGCTGAGATTTAAGGAATCATGGAAGAAGACTAAAATCTCCATTTGAAGGTAGTTACTTCTATTCTATATGAGTGTGAGGCCGATACACATAACAAGTACTTGAAACCTAGACATGGGCATACCATGTTTATACGACATGAGTAGAATTCATATTGATTAAAGTATGAGAAGACACCTGAATAAGCATTGATTGATCTCCCATAGTTACTGATATAGACCTTTACACTTGGAATTCAAGGCTTGACTTGGTCCCTGCACCTTATAATCTTCCCCTTAGCTTTAAGGTCATCATTCTAAGGATTGAACCTTTTTTATGGCTAGGCTAAAATCACTATCTCTTGACTTCTCATTAGCCTCTAAGGCTATCACGAAGGCTTCATACTTCTCCTGTCATACTCCTTCACACTTCTACTTTCTTACTTTAAGTTCATGGATTCTTCTTCCTTAGCTTCTCTTAACTCCTGCGAGGAAGAAATAGTTAGAGCACCTCTTATTCCTTTGACTGGTGTTATGCTTTGGAGCACGTGAATGCATGAGTTAAGAGAGGTGTTTATATGTTATACCTCGGAAGCCCAAAGTTAGACCAGGGGGTGAAATGGAGAAGAGGTCCATTGGCACTAGGCTGCAGGCAGGTGTGAAAGTAACATGAGAGAAACCTATGAGTCATGGCGTGACTCATGGGGAGGCCAATGATGAGCTTAATAAGATTGGAAATGGAATCCCTATGGAGATGACCACGACTCCGTGGTCAGTCCCACAGTCATTAGGTCGATCGTGGGAGTAAGGTTTGAGTAAAGAGGAAAATGAAGACCTTGATGTACTAAACGGGAGGCCCCCAAGTCAGTGGTCAGCCCACAATTCATGGGGTGAGTCGTGATTGAGAATGGAATAAATTTTATTGAGGTCAAGGCATTGTACATCATGGATGGTGACCACGAGTTGTGGTCACCAGAACAAATCGTTGTGTTGTCCGTTATGAGCCTAGAAGACTTGGCTTGATGTGAACCTCACGAGCTAAGCCACAAGTTATGACCCTTATATGTGATGCGTTAGGTCCTCGTTGGGACCACCTGACGGCTATTTTCTGAATTTAGTAGGGTTTTCATAATTCCTAAGATCCTAAGGCTAAACCATTCGTTTGAGTTATGAATAGTGAATTTTACAGGGGTTAAGTTCGTTTTAAGCCTTATTCATTCATACATGCAAGTTATAGTTCTAGAGGAGAGTGATCAAGCCTAATATTCATCAATTTCTCTTCAATTTCCTATTGGGCATTCCAAAGAGTGAATCATCTACCAAGTATGTAGGGTTAGGAATGGGTGATTCCTTTCACACCGATTCCCAATCCCTCTCTAAATCATGAATGATCTATGATTAATCTTAAGTTTTAACCCAATGCATGAATCTCCTAATTCATTTCATGGCATTTTCAATCTATTTTCCTGAACAGTCATACAAGTGTTAGGGAAGATCTCCTGGCTTGTATACCGCCTCTAGTAACGAGATGATGAGAATGGCGGTAGTGATATGGAGACTTGGAGGAATTGAAAAGAGTTGTTTTCTCCATGAATCCTAATTCTGCCTTGAGGCGGATGGTACTGAGGAAATTTTTCCAAACTTGCTGGAAATTATCAGAAGGATTTGCTTGCTGTGGTGCGGTCCTTCTTTTGTGGTTCCTCGCTTCCAAAATATTTCTCGCACACTTGTCTAGTTTTGATACCAAAGGTACAGAGTCCCAGACCACCTAAGAATTTAGACCGATCAGTTTGAGTAACCGCAACAAGATCATCTCAAGCTTATTTGTCTCCGACTGGCCCCTAGTCTCCGGGCTTAATTTCGACCAATCAATGCGGGTTTGTCAAGGAAGGAGCATTGCGAAAACATCATGTTAGCATAGGAAGTTGTTCGGAGTATCAAGAAGAAGTCTGGGGGTAATGTAGTCATCAAGCTTGACATGGCGAAGCACGACAGAGTCTCCTGGGCATACACTTGCCTCGTCCTCCGAAGAATGGGCTTTGGTGAGATTATCATTGATATGATGGAGGACTATGGCGGATAATTGGTACTCGTCATCATCAATGGTACTAGACATGGTTTCTTTCACTCCCACCGGAAGACGCTAGCGGGGGACCCTCTTTCTCCTGCCCTATTTATTTAGGAGCAGAGGTTCTTTCGAGAATGATGAACAACCTGAACCATAATCAATTCTTCCATGGTTTTTATGGCAAACAGAGATACAAGTTAACCACCTAAGTTTCTTTGATGATGTTATTATCTTCACTTAAGGGGAGGAGATCTCTAGAGTTAGTTATGCAAACGCTCTCAGATTATGAAGGTTGTTCAGGACAGCTCATTAACAGAAACAAAAGCCATTTCATGGTTCCTACTAGTGCTCACCCCTGCGTGGCGACTATTAAGGCGGTTACAGTTTTCACGAAAGAGTCCCTATCACCCTGCTCAGGTTGTCCGCTATATATTGGGAGGCAGAGTTATCTACTTCTCAGATATGATTTCAAAGTGGTAGGAAGGATTTCGGGATGGCAATCAAAAATGCTCTTGATTATGGGGAAAAAAGCTACTCTCATCAAAATATGTTCTCCAGATCCACTCCCTATTCTACTGGAGTTCATCTACTCCTAAGCCCATTCTTGTGAGATTGAAATTGACAGCAAACTTTCTAGGGCATGAGAATGTTGAAAAGTACCCACTTTAGGCTTCTTAGGACACATTATGCTATCCCTATGAGGAAGGCGGGGTTGGATTCAGGAAGATTCACGAAGTTTGTAAATCCCTTGAACTCAAACGGTGGTGGAACTTCAGAACCAAGGACATTCTGGCGAAACTTTCTCCTAGCCAAATATTGTCAGCGATCTCACCCGGTGTCGAAAAGTGGGACTCAGGTGACTCTCAAAGCTGGAAGAAACTCATGATTAACAAGCAGCGAGCTGAGGAAAGTCTTTTGTGGAAGGTTATTACATGACTCTAGTTTTGGTAGGATAATTGGCTGCGATCTCACTTGGACCCCTGCCTTGCATATAGGATCTTGCCAGGCAGACCAGGCAAGGCTACAGTTTCTGAGTTTTTACACCAGGGCCAGTGGAGGATAAACCGTCGGCAGCGGCTCCACGCTTGGTCACACAAATTATCAACACCCAGATTCAATTTCACCCGGAATGTGACGACTAGCCTTTTTGGAAGGCCAGTACCAGTGTATTCTCTTCTACTTCTGCATGGGATATGATAAGGAGATCTAAGCAGACCACTCTCATTGATAGAAGAACTTGGCAGAAGCATGTACCTTTTAAAGCCTCATTTACCTTATGGAGGGCGCTTAGGATAAACTCCCTACAGCAGCTAGATCCTCGTTTAAGTCTGGATGCTAGTACAGATTGTGTGTGTTGCCGAGACAGACGCTACGAGGATGTTCAACATGTCATGGTCTCTGGAAGATTTGCCACTGCAGTCTGGATCACTTTATCCACATCTATGGGCTTCAGCACCATGATATGCCTGGGGCCCTTCTCATGCAATGGTGGGCTCAGAAGTCGGGTAGTGATCCTCTGGTACACTCCCTCAAATCCCTCCCTATCTTCATTTACTGGAACCTCTGGAAGAATAGGTGTGCTGCTAAGTATGGTTCCCAAAACGGTCAACACTGTTGTAAGTAGTATGGTATTGATGATGATGCTTACAAACTATTGATGACGGTATTCCCTTACGTACCTTGGCCTCCAAGTTGAGAGATCTTTGTGCTAGAGGTGAGTCATGCGCACACGAGATTAGAGTCATCAGAGTTGAATGGTCACAAGCCGACTCCAGACTTGTCAAAACTCAATACGGATGCTGGGAGTGCCTAGGTAATCCGGGAAGGATTGGGCCGGAGTATTATCGAGGGGATTGCTCGGCAGTCTTATTCATGCTTTTGCTTCTCCTATCAGGGAAGGGACAAATAATCAGGCAGAACTGGAAGCAACATATATAGGTCTCACCTGGTGTCTTCTCAACGTTACCGAGTCATTCTTGAGGTTGATCCGAAACTTCTAGTTGGTTGGGTTAGAGGCACTATTGCCCACCCCTGGCATCTTCACCACCTTTATCGACCACAGGACACTATCACACAGCTTCACACCTTCTCGTGCCGTCACATCTTTAGAGGGCAACTCCATTGCCGATGCTTTGTCTAAACATAGTCACTACCACTACTTAGCGATTTCATTTCTCTTGTCTCCGAGGAGCTGCCGGTACATATGAGGGGTTATCTTACGATGGACAAAATGGGCTTGCCTAACTTCCAGAAGGAGGAAGACCAAGAGGATCAAAAGAACCACCGTGAGATATTGGGAATTGCTGGAGTGTGTATCAAAACTTGGTATGGATGCCTCTATACCACCTTTTATCTGGTCACTCTTCCTTTTCGAGATAGACTATTTCTTTTTCTTGAATAGGTCTTTTTTTGTAAAGGGAGAGTCTCCCTCATTTATTGCTTTCCTAGATTTTATGTATTGGAGGAGTCCTCTCCTGTAGGTGCATAGTTTCTAGGTTTTCCATTCTAGTATCGGGGATGGGTTGGCTAGCCTTAGTAGGATGGCCGACCTATGAACCACCATAGGATAGGAGGTAAGGTTTATGTCCCCTCCATGTACATATTTTTGTTTTATTATTTATGTTAAGGCCTGGGGGTGTTGCTCGGCCCTGTCCACCACAAGGGCGTTTACCAAAAAAAAAAAAAAATTCATTTCATGTTATGGTTTAATTACATTTCTACTATTGAATTATGAAGCATAGGCGAGTTTAAAATCTTTTCAATTAAAAATCATATTTCTAGCTTTATGAACAAAGCCCATTGTTGAAAAGTTCATGAAAGATGAGATCTGTGATGAATGTATGACGATGATGAGGTATTATGATGAAAAGTATGTTTCCAAGCTACCCATATTTATAATTTTGTTTTCAATATGAATTGAGTACTTTCAAGTATGATAAATCTTTGGAAAATGCCCACATGTTTAAGTACGATCGATGATTTCCTGATTGAATTTACCTTATGGTTTTTGGAAATACTCCCACTTATATTTTCAGCTTGTGGTATGTTTAGTTAAAGTTAGTTTCAAATGCATAGCTTACCACATGGTATTGGAGTAAAGACTCCCATTTATCTTTCAACATGGGCATGGTTTGAGTGCAAAAGCTTCTCTTATGCCTTGATTTCCGCTTTGAGACGTATTTGATTTATGAGCTTCATCAATAGATGATGTTGAGATTTGTTGAATAAAGATATAGAGCACATGCATGTTTTTGAGAGTAGTGTCTAGAACCGAGCAGGCTAAGGGTCAATTACTCTATGCCTCAAAACTGTATGCCATGGTAGGTTTATACATTATGACTTTGGGAACTCCAGTGTGAGCTATCCCTACCCTATTGGATCACGGAAAGCATTGTCGATATCATGGTATCTTCCCTAGCCATGGAAAGATAGCTCTACCCACTTGAGTGATAATTGGGACCACACGTAAGCTCTATCGTGAGTATGTCGGTTAAGGCTTGAGTCTCTCATTGTTTCTCATGTGATTTCAATTATGCATGTTCATTATTATGAATTTACATATGTAAGCATTTTCTAAAGTAGGTTATGTTTAGCTTTACTTATAAATATCATATTTCAGCTTTAGATTCCGATTATTGTTATGATATGTCATGATGATATGTTTATGTTATGATGAGATCGTTATTTCATAAAGAATGCATGCCAACCCTACTCTCAGATTCTTGGGGTTTATGTTTACATTATGCATTGTCTTAAATGATTTTATTTACTTAAGAGATTTTACTTACCCTGTATACTCGGTACATTTCGTATTGATCGCATATTCTATGTTGTATCATTTTATGATACAGGATCCGTCTCTCAAGTCCAGCCCCGTTTGTAGTCAGCTTATCAGAGTTAGACTTTGCGTTGTTGGTGAGTGCTCATCTCCCGAAAACTAGACTACTCAGAGATTTCTTATGTATTTTCAGTTTCATCTTGTTGAGTTAGTTGGGGGTCTTGTCCCAGCTTAACTCGTCTTGTTTAGAGACTTTTCAGACATATGTAATCAGTTTCAGATTGTGAATTCTGATGTTATGTTTGAGTTTAGACCGCACTGTGATTATATTGTTGATTGTTTAGTTTCATTATTCGAGTTAGATATATGCTTATGTCATGGGTCGACTTGGGGTCTCTCGAGGCTCCTTGTCCTGTGTTGCGATCGGGCCTCCGTTTGGTCATGACAAACTTGGTATTAGATCCATAGGTTTGAAGTGTCTAGGGTGATAAGAAAATAGGTCTTTTTCATGGGTGTGAGCGTGCCACACTTATGATGAGAAGGCTACGAAATTTAGGAAATGTTCCTTCTTTCATGATTATGTCGTACGATGAAATGTCTCCATATCCTTGTAATTCGTTGCTATTCGTGGTGCAGAATCATGGCTCATGAAGAATGAATGGTAGAAGGAATAGGAATGGTGAAGGCCACGAGGATGGCAATGGAGATCGAACTGCGGCGAACCCCACCGGTTAGGCCCACAAACCTGGAGCCGGTTGATCATGCGAGGTTCCGGGCCGCTAGTCCATCTTGTGCAGGCCTTGACCGCTTAGGTCAATTATGAGCAGTTTCCCATGTTCCACAAAATGGCAATGCAATGGCAGCTCAAATCCGAGACTTCTTGAGAATGAACCCACACAAGTTCCTCGGATCAAAGAGGATGAGGACGCATGAGTTCATAGATGAGATAATGAAGATCACACAAGTCATAGGGGCCAGATGGAGTTGAGTGCGCGGAGTTGGCCTCGTACCAGTTAAGGGTCACGCACATTGATTTCACCAATGGAAATATAGCAGGGTGTAGCGGGCTATTTTGATAAGGATTGTAGGACCACTATTCTTCACCGGAACATGGACTTCCTCGAATAGTCGTCGCCCAGCAGATAGAGGCAGCACACATGAAGGGAACCAAAGGGCCAAGACCGATGACCATAGATTCTCACCAGTTGAGGTGAGGAGGTGGGCACCGATAGCATATCGCTTGAGAGAGATCATCGGCCCTAGCATCTTTAGCATTAAATGTGCCATCCAGACCGAAACTGCGATTAGAGAGGGCGAAGCATCCGGGGGCTAGGGGTCAGAGCAGCAGACCCGCAGATTCTAATATTCCAGTTTTCTGCAGATGTTGCCGAGGGTCACACAGTGGGTGTGTTAGGGTACAAGTGCTTATTTCGGGTGTGGGAAGCTGGACACATGCTTAGAGATTATCGGTAGCAGGGGCAGGATCATGATAGGGGACAGACCATCTTCTAGTTCTGCAGCCCCTCTCCCTTTCCAACATCTGGGGCATCTACTAGTGCAGGTGGCGGTGCGGCGCAAAATAGATTCTATGCCTTAGCATCCTGCCGGGCGGGGATGTCTCCTCGGATGTGGTCACAGTATGTTATGATTTTTCCATATTAATGTTTATGCTTTGTTAGATCGGGGGGCTACCTTGTCTTTTTTGACACCTTATGTGGCCAATAGCCCAAAAGTCCGTCCCAGTCTTATTAGAACCCTTTTTAGTTTTCACTCTAATGGTGACTCAATTATAGCTAGACGGTGTATAGAGGTTGCCCGGTCTTAGTTCTTTAGAAAGGTCACCTCGGCATATTTGATAGAGTTCGCCATGATCGATTTTGATGTTATTCTCGGCATTGATTTCCATGCTATGCTTCAGTTAATTGTAAGAACCGGAAGTAGAGTTTATATTTCTGGGTGAGCCAATCTTAGAAGATGGAAGGGTAGTTCAGATGTATTTGTAGGTCTTTTCATTTCCTACCTTAAGGCAGGAAGATGATTTCTAAGAGTTGTGTGTACCATGTAGTTAGGGTTAAGGATGTTGAGTTTGAGATCCCATTATCCAGTCGGTTCAGTAGTACGTGGGTACTTAGAGGTCTTTCCAGATGATTCAGGAATCCCTCCCGAGCGGAGATCTATTTGGTATTGACCTTCTTTTTCATTCAAACCTATATCCATTCCTCCCTATAGAATAGATATAGAGGATCTAAAAAGTTGAAAGAGAATTTGAAGAACTTGTTAGACAAGGGTTTCATTAGACCGAGCAAGTTCCCATAGGGTGCACCGGTTCTCTTTTCCAAAGAAAGATGGTTCTCTTCAAATGTGCATTATCACAATTAAACAAAGTCGCCGTCAAGAACAGGTATCCTTTACCGGGATTTATGATGTATTTGACCAGCTTCAGGGTGCCAAGTGTTTCTCGAAGATAGATCTTGGATATGGGTATCATCAGCTTAGAGTTCGGAAGTGTGACATCCCGAAGACAGCCTTCAAGGCAGGTATGGTCATTACGATTTTGTAGTTATGTCTTTTGCACTAACAAATGCTCCTGTGACTTTTATGGACTTGATGAACGGGGGTGTTCAGGCCATACTTGGATATGTTCGTGATTGGTTTATTGATGACATACGTGCACTCTCGGAGCAGGAGGAACATGCCGCTCATTTGAGAATAGTACTTCAGACTCTCAAGGATCGTCACTTATATGCCAAATTCAGCAAGTGTGAGTTTGATTGAACTCCCATAGCATTTTTGGGCCATGGTATCAAGAGAAGGCATAACGGTAGACTCTCATAAAATAGAGGCGGTGAAGATTCACCTAGACCGGAGAATCCTTCAGATATTCAGAGTTTCTTGGGTTTAGCTGGATACTACCAGAGATTCATTGAGGGTTTTACATCAATTGCAGCACCTTTGACCAAATTGACCCAGAAGAAGGTGAAATTCCAATGGCTAGAGGCTTGCGATAAGAGCTTCCAAGAGTTGAAGACTCGACTTACTTCAGCACTGGTGTTGACTCTACTGGAGGGTACCAATGGATTCGTAGTGTATTATGATTCTTCAAAGTTTTGACTTGGGTGTGTGTGATGCAGCACGGGAAGGTTATATCATATGCCTCTAGAGCGGCTAAAAAGTCCACGAGGAAAAATTGCGACCCATGATCTTGAATTGACGCGGTGGTATTCTCCTTGAATATGTGACGACATTACTTGTATGGGGTCCACATGGATGTATTTATAGACCATAAGAGCTTGCAATATGTGTTCACGCAAAAAGATCTAAATTTTTGGCAAAGGAGGTGGTTGGAGCTACTCAAGGACTACGATATAGAGTGTCCTTTACCATTTGGGTAAGGCAACGTAGTAGCGGATGCATAGTAGAAACTCTATGGAAGTGTGTCTCATGTGGATGAGGTAGGAAGGAGCTGGTAAAGATGTGCATCGACTCAAAAGGTTGGGAGTTAGGTTGGTTGACTCAGTGGCGATGTTGTTGTTGAACGGATCGAGAGTCATCCTTGGTGAAGCGATGTAAAAAGCTAGGCAAGATGAGGACCGATTTTGGTAAAGTTGAAGGAAATCGTTCAAAATCAGAAGGTAGAGGTCTTCTCCAAAGTGGGAGATGGTGTGCATCAGTACCAAGGTCACCTACGTGTTTCAGATGTTGATGATTGAGGACCGGATGTTGCGTGACACATGTATCCCATGTATTTTATACATCCGAGTGCCACCAATATGTACCGTGACTTGCGGGAAATATAATGGTGGAATGGCATGGAAGGATATCGCGAGAATTCATAGCAAAGTGTCTGAGCTAATGTAAGTAAAGGTTGAGCATTAAAGACTAGAAGCGTGCTTCAGGATATCTGTATTCCTACTTGGAAGTGGGAAAAATTAACATGGACTTCATCACGGGTTTGCCTCAAACGCAATCGACAATATGACTCCATTTAGGTTGTGGTAGACAGATTGACCAAGGAAATTTGCTCATTTTCGGTGGTCAAAACCCCATATTCGAGGATTATGCCAAAGTATATATCCAGGAACTAGTTCGATTGCATGGAGTGTCGTTATCCATTTCAGACAGAATTGCTCAATTCACCTCTCAATTTTGGAAGTCATTTCAAAAAGGGCTTGGTATAAGCTAAGCTCAGCACAACATTTCACCCGCAAACAAATGGTCAGCCGGGCGGACAACCCAGACCCTCGGACTGTGTTGAGAGCACGCTTGATTGACTTTAGAGGTAGCTGGGATAAGCATTTGCCTCTTATCGAGTTTTACATCACAACAACAACTATCATTCCAGTATCCAGATGGCACCGTTCGAGGCTCTCTATGAGCGGAGGTGTAGGTAGATCCATTGGATAGTTTGAAGTTGGAGAAGTGGCAATGATAGGACAAGATTTGATTCACGAGGCTATGGAGAAGGTTTAGTTGATAAGGGATAGTTGAAAACTGCCTAGAGTTGGAAGAGATCCTATGCTAACGTGAGGAGAAGAGGGTGGGAATTTGAGGTTGACGATTGGGTATTTACGAAGGTGTCTCCCATGAAGGGAGTGATGAGGTTTGGAAAGAAGTGGAAGCTTAGTCCCGCTATGTCGGCCCATTACAGGATCATGAGACATATTGGCAAGGTGGCCTGACTTGGAGTTGCCCTCAGAATTGGCTTCCGTGCATCTTGTATTCCATGTGTCGCTCTTGAAGAAGTTTTTGGGTGATCAACTCCTAACATCGGTGGAGAGTGTTTGGTGTGAAAGAAAACCTCAATTATGAGGAAGTTCGGTCGAAATACTGGATCGCGGGTTCGAAGGCTAAGGAACAGAAAGTAGCTTCGATTAAAGTATTATGGAGGAATCAGCAGGTTGAAGGAGTTACGTGGGAGGCGGGATATGAAGGCTAGATACCCCATTTATTCCTTCCAGTTTAGTTCTAGCTTGAGGTATCGGTTTCGACCTAAAAAACTCCATTTAGTTGTCATGTTTAGTTCATGTGTTCAGTTTCTTTGTATGGATGTATGTATGGGTAGTGAAATCAATTCAGTTACGTAGTTTGAATCGGCGATAGTCATACCGTTAGTTTTTATTTAAATGATCCAATATGTGAATATGATAACTGCATTTCTGTTTATTGAGATGGGGAAGAATTTCCTAAGGGGGATATTGTTATACCTCGGAAGCCAAAAGATGAACCCAAGAGTTGAGATGGAGAAAAGATTTAGAAACTAGCACCCAGGCACAGATGGGTCGTAAGGGTGACCCGTGAGAGCAACCCCGCGAGTCGTGATGTGACTCATGGGGTAGCCAAGTGATGAGCTTAAGAAGATTGGGAAATGGAATCCCCATGGAGATTACAAATCAGTAAGTTTGATTCGATTGGGTCGGTCGTGGTGAGCTTTTGTGAAGGAAAATGAAGACAATGTACTAGATGGGAGGCCCCCACGAGTCGTGGTCAGCCCCCACGATTCATGGGGTGAGTTGTGATCAAGCATAGAATAAATTTTGTTGAGGCCAAGGCAGTGTACATCACGGATGATGACATGAGTCGTGGTCACCGAACGAGTCGTTATGTTGTCCATTATGAGCCCTGAAAACTTAAGAAGCAGTGAACCTCCTGAGCTAAGCCACGAGTTGTGACCTTTGATGACAAGTCGTTAGGTCCTCATTAAGGACCACACGGCCGGTTATTTTCTGCGAACTTAGTAAGGGCTTTTCTGTAATTTCTAAGATCCTAAGGCCTAAACTATGTCGTTTTGAGTTATGAATAGTGACTTTTAAAGGGGTTAAGTTCATTTTAGGACTTACTCATTCATGCATACAGTTAGAATACTAGAGGTGATCAAGCCTAGCATTCATCAATTTCCCTTCAATTTCCTATTGGGCATTCAAAAGTGTAAGAATCGGCTACCAACGAATTTATGTAGGGTTTTGAATAGGTGATTCCTTTCACACTCATACCAAATCCCTCTCTAAATCAATGATCTATGACTAATCTATGGGGTTTTAACTGGCCATGAATCTCTAATTCATTTCATGAGTATGATTTAAATACATTTCTACTGTGAATTATGACATGGCGAGTTTTAAATGTTTACATTAAAAATCATGTTCTAGCTTTATAGATGAAAAACTTTGAAAAGTTCATGAAAGATGAGATTTGGTGATGAATATACTATGATGGTATTATGATGAAATGCCATTTTCCAAGCTACCCATGTTTACTCATTATATTTTCAATATGGGTGAGTAATTTCAAGTATGAACAAGCTTTGGAAAATGTCCACATGTTTAAGTACGATTGATGATTTCCCAGTGCGCTTACCACATAGTTTTGGGGCGAAGACTCCCACTTATATTTTTAGATTGTGGTATGTTTGAGTTAAATCTTTTCATATGCATAGCTTACCACGTCGTTTTGGAGCGAAGATGTCACGCCCTTGGGAGTATGGCAGGCACACAGTGCCCTACTGGGACGTGAAGCTGCTAGACTGCTAAGCCACAAGCACTTCTGGTGCACCGGCTGGTTCTAACTCTGGATTCAAGAAAACAACGGGCTATATAAAGGCTGTAAGCCAGCCTCCAGCCGACTAGGCCTATAGCCAGTACTATAAATCAGCTAACTAGAATCACATTCATATCAAGAAACCTATGCGGCCGACAAGGCCACCATGCTATCTAGTTATCTCTAAATCAATGTAGCAAATGCTGAACAGCTACATGACCAACAAGTTCACCACTACTAACTAGATAAGGCCTCACACGACCAACATAAACAACTAAACATACATTTACACGACCGGCACAACTAACCACGAGGAGATATATACACAATTTGCAAGCCTCTAGAATATTGATAAGATGGACGGGACAGGGCCCCGAACTACCCGTAACTATACAACAAAAAGAAAATTATATAAACCTCTGAATATCCAAGCTCCGGTGGCGGGAGCTGATGACTCTGTGCTGGCTAGGATCACGGGGATCGACTTCGTCTATAGGTACTGCGGAAAGTAATCTTGGTGCCCAGGACGGGCGTCGTACCCTTTGGTACAAGTATGTAAAGAAAACTGAATATAAACAATAATATTAGTAATTCCGAATAGCAAAAAGTATCAGAAACTGTCTGGGCTGGCGAGATTTGAAATAAGCTTATATGTACTAAAGGTAGGGTAGAATCATACTGTCAACGTGAAACGTCTGCTTGTCTATCAGCTAATAATAACATATATATACATATATAACATGGAGACTATACCATTTATAAGCCGGAAGGTGCCAACCAACATACAGTCTATATACCCCTGCAGGTCCAAACCACATCCAAAATAATCTCTCAACTCATCTACTAACTACGAGCAACTCTACCAAACCCCCTGCATCTCCAGCTCGGACTATGACCTCTGATATATGTAAGCTGTGTCTGACTCCGGAGGACTTCTGTACTCAACTCTGTATTCTGTACTCTATACTCAGTACTTTGTGCTCTGTAATGCTATGCTGATCAGCCTCATATGGGAATCTCCCATCCCATCTTCGTCCTCTAGCGGATGGCATACCACTCCATGGAGTAGACGTTTCCCCACCCTCAGCGGTGGGTCGACACAGTTGCCAACCAGGGGCGGTGAGACGCTCAAAGAGTGCCCTCATAACACAAACAGGGCTCAACAAACAATAATCCATACATCAAGCATTCAATCGAAAATACATAAATGCTTTTTGATATACGAATATGATACTTTTATACGTATTAAATTGATTCTCAAGCCCAAGGCTATCTTGTATACGAAACTTATTATCGTTCGATATTGCTCTACTATCTTTTATTATGATAACTGTAATATATGTGCTTGCTGATTCATACTGAACTTATCAGTTGCTTTATTCTATAGTTCACGCTATTTGCTATCTTGGATTACTAACTTGTCGAAGGAACTACCTTTACATACCTTCGTTTCGATTTCCCGACCTTCTTCAGCGTAAGCTCAGTGATACTTTTGCTATTTCTCCCAACTGCATTCATATATATTTCAATTAGAACTGAATACAATAATATTCGGAAGAAAATCTCACTTTCAATATATATATAGTCCAAATTTTGGCTTAATAAATGGTCGGCTTCGCTATTCTCAGAAGAAAGTCAGAAGGAGAAATACTCACTTTAGAAGACAGGAGTATATTGACACTAATTTGGAGCAATTCTACTTACCTTAGCTCGGTAGCACAACGATTCTCCGACCGAATTTCACAAAACTAAACCCGTAGGAATGCTCCTCATTGCTTAATACCTCTACCCAAAGTTTATACTGATTTGGACCCACGTATAACGGCATAATCGGAAGGAAATTCCTTAAACCCTTCGCACCCTCTGTTTTTCTTCATGTTCTGGAAATTAAATGATGAAATGAAGTTGAAAACCAAGTTGGGCACCACTGCTTAGTCCCGGATAGGGCCTCCGTGACACGGCGCCAACACGGAGGCCCTCCCTTCGTGGCATGTTGCCATCGCGGAGGGCTGCACGGCTCCTCCGTGATGGTTCGATAAAATCTCTTATCCGGTCTTTCCCGAGAGCCTTTTCTAACATCGCGTGGCATTCAAAACTCTTAACCAACATGCGAATAGGCCATCCACATGGCGAATTTACGGGGTGTAACATCCTCCCCCTTAAGAACATTAATCCCTCAGATGTAAACTATTATAGGAATTCTCGACTTTCTCAACTTATTCTTAGAAAATTTTGGCAGAAGTTTCCCATATGGACTATCTCAAAAACCTGAAGTAAAAAAGTCAATACAAGTACTCACACAATACTATAGCATTCATGAGACAAAGGTGAGTCGGTTATCTCATTCATACATATACTATAAGGCACTTTGGCATAAAACAACAATGCTAACATGCCTCTTGGCTTGTTGGAAGCGACAAGTGAGGATATTTGATTTTCTCATCTTCCTCGCCCGAGGTCATCTCTTCTCGGTTCCTATTACGCCACAGCACACCTTGACGGAAGCAATATTTTTAGTTCTCAATTTACGAATCTGTCTGTCTAAGATGGCTACTAGAACCTCTTCATAAGCCCCGACTCTTAGTAACACGGACATCCTGGACTGGGACACCTCTTGAGTAAGGTCTCCCTGCACTTCCTTAGCAGTGCGTGGAAAACTGGGATGAGCGGATTCTAGTGCGGAGGCAAGTTCAACTCATATGCCACTTGGTCTATTCTTCAATGAATCTGATAAGGCCCAACGAATCTCTGGCTAAGCTTGCCTTTCTTGCCGAAACTCAACACCCCTTTCATTGGAGATACTTTCAATACCCAATCATTCTATCAAATTCCAGGTCTGCGTCGCACATGTGTATTTTTGCGGCTCTGTGCAGTCAGTAGGCGTTCTCTGATAAGCTTTTACCTTGTCCTCTAACTGATGAATAACATCTGGCCCAATTGGCATTGACTCTCCCATTTCAAACTAGCCGACTGGCGATCTACATTTCACGCCCATACAATGCCTCAAAGGGAGCCATGCGGATAGGTAATTGATAGCTATTATTATAAGAAAACTCAATTAGCGGCAAATGCTCATCCCAGCTACCTCCAAAGTCTAGCATACACGCCCGTAGCATATCCTCGAGTGTCTGAATAGTTCGTTTCCCACTTTTGTCCATCTGTCGAGGGTGGAATGTTGTGCTCAAGTGTCTGCGTTCCCAGACCTTTAGGAAATGACTGCCAAAATCTAAGTGTAAATTATTGCTCCTCTGTCAGAGATAATAGATACTGAAACACCATGTAATCTAACTATTTCTCTGATATACAATTCAGCGTAATCTTCGGTAGATAAAGTAGCTTTCAGCGGTAGGAAATGGGGCGGTTACGTCGGTCTGTCTTCAATACCCAAATGAAATCATGTCTATGTCTGGTATGGGGTAATCCTACTACAAAGTCCATGTTCACTGCTTCCCATTTCTAGAAACACAACTATGTCACGAATCAATCCGCCTGGTTTCTGGTGTTCCTTTTACTTGTTGGCGGTTAGGACCTTTGGGCTACAAATTACGCTATTTCCCTCTTCATACGTCACCAGTATCTCTCCTTGATATCGTGGTACATTTTTTCGTGCCTGGGTGGACAGAATAGCGGGCATAATGTACCTCACTCATAATCTGCTGGCGAAGCCTAGAAATATCTGGAACACAAAGGCGACCCTTACAGCGAGCCACTGTCCTCGATTACTGAAAATTTGGCGCTTTACCTTGGTGAATTATGTCCTTAAGCTGGACCAGGTTGGGATCTTCCTTATTGCCATTCTTTTACCTCCACAACTAATGGCGACACAACGGTGTTCCTGAATTATCGCTTTGTTGTCCTCTATTTCTGCTACCCGACGGCTAAGTGACTAATTGATGTATTTCTAGAAAGCCAAACTCCCGCTGCTCGGGCTGCAAGTCGCCGACTCCCCATCGATTTACGGCTG
Organism: Datura stramonium; assembly: GCA_018107945.1. Taxonomy (NCBI): domain Eukaryota; kingdom Viridiplantae; phylum Streptophyta; class Magnoliopsida; order Solanales; family Solanaceae; genus Datura; species Datura stramonium. Next base: position 41,371 of record JACEIK010004920.1, read on the forward strand.
AGCATCTGCTACTACATTGGCACTCCCGGATGATACAGAATGTCCGTGTAATCTTTCAATAACTCCAACCAGCCATTGTCGCAAATTCAACTCCTCAGAGTGAAGATATACTATAGGCTCTTATGATCTGAAAATATCCACATGGAAGCCATACAATGCAATGTCTCCATATCTTTAAGGTGTGGATCTGACCTACTCCAAGTCTATGGTATGATAATTCTTTTCGTGTTTCCTCGAGTACATCTTGAGCGTACGCAATCACTTTACCATCTTTGCGTAACACACATCCCAATCCAATACACGATGCATCACAATACACTAAATAACCCTACGTACCTTTCGGTAATGCTAACACTGGAGCAGAGGCTAATCTGTCTTTTAATTCTTGGAAACTCTGTCCACACGCCTCAGTCCTGAAACTTTTACTACTTTCTGTGTCATCTTAGTCAGAGGTGCCGCTATGGTGGAGAATCCTCAACAAACCTTACGTGTATCCCGCTAATTCGAGCGTGGACTTCGGTCGGAGTGGTAGGTCTAGGCCATGTTTTGACTGCTTCTATTTTCTGCGTGTCAACCTGTATCCAGCATTCGACACAGCCAAATTCCCAAGAAAGCTACTGAGTTCGGCCATAATTCACATTTGGAGAACTTAGCATACAGCGACGGTCCCTGAGAATTTGGAGCACTGTCCATAAATAAGCAGTGGTCTGCCTCTGAGCGAGAATACCAGAATATCATCGATAATTACTATCACGAACAGGTCAGGTATGGTCTGAAGGTACTGGTATTCATCAGGTCGTAAATACTCTTTTGGGGCATTCGTCAAGCCCAAGGACATAATTAGGAATTCAAAGTGCCCATATCGGGTCCACGAAGAAATTTGTTTTTGGGAATGTCTCTTTCACAAACTCGAACTTTGATAGTATCCGGACCGTAAGTCAGTCTTGGAGAAAATATTTGTCCCCCTGTAACTGATCAAACAAATCATCTATTCTAGGAAGTGAATGCCCATTCTTGAGCGTAACCTTATTGACTTTGTTAGTCTATACACATGCGGAGGCGAGCCATCCCTTGCTTTCTCACAAATAGAACTAGCATACCCCCACGGTGAAGTACTCGGTCTAATAGAAGCCCTTATCTAACAGATCCTTAAACTTCTCACTCAATTCTCTGAGTTCAGCGAGCCATACGATATGGAGAAATTGATATGAAATTTGGATTCACAGTAGCAAGTCGATTGCAAATCATTTCCTTTACGAGGGAATACCGGGTAGCTCATACGAAAATACATCGGGAATTCATTCACCCTTTAGACAGACTGGGTGTCGGGCTCTGCCGAACATCCTGGAACTCTGACTGGAGTGGTAAATACATCCCATATCTATCAACTTCTCACTTTGAAGGTAGGAAATAAACCTACCTTCCCCCAGGCGTAGGCGCTTTGCCCTTCCACTCTCGCCTTTGCCTCCCTGGAAAGTGGAGATCGGACCGTCTTGGTCCAACATTCTACGTTGGCATAGCATGGCACCAACCAATCCATACCCATAATGGCATCGAAATCAATCATTTCTAGTTCTACCAGATCTATTGTGGTCGACGACCAGCAACCTCTACGTATGCCCTCGATAAATTCTTCTAGCTATAATGGAGTCACCGACGGGTAGCTACTAAAGAGACTCTTTGTAGCAATTCTGGTGGAGCTTACTGAATTTGGAGCCACATATGGGGTAACGTAGGAAAAAGTGGACCTTGGATCAATCAATACATAAATAGGGTATGAGAAAATAGTCATCATACCTGTTACTACATTTGAGCAGCCTGCGAGTCATCCTCTTTTTGATAAAGCATAGTGCGGCAGGCCCGTACCTGAACTAGAAGACTCTAATCTACCTCGGCCTCTACCTGCGGAACACCGAGGGCCTACGCCTGCTTGAGGCTCTTGGAGGTCATGGACACTAATGCTCACATCTTTGGCTATCTCGGCTGCCTTGTCCCACGGCCGGACAATCTTGCATCCTATGCCCTTCCACATACATATATAACACCTGTGGAGCCATATATGCAAGCTCAGGTGAAGTCGATTACAAATAGGGCGGGGTGGAAATGTGTATCCGCTACATTCTACCCTAATTTGATGAGGCGAGTCCTTTAATCAGGAAACTACTACCAAGACCACTGGCGAATAAATCTACCTCTTTGCTGCGATGGAGGCGGGGGGTCTAGGTGGCTATCCAAAAAAACCCGTGGCCTATCAGAAAACCGTGGCCTATCGGAAAGTCGTGGCCTAGGCCCCTGCAGATCTCCCCACGAGATCTCATCAAATCTATCCTTGTGCTCCTAATTTGTCTGTCCTATTACCCTGTTGTCAGCTGTCTAAGACCCTCATTGGGCAAAAGCACACTTTCGAGCAATGTCCATATCTTCCCTCAACATAGTTGTCATACATGTCTCAATATGCAGGTTCGGACCATGTGAATCGGTTAACCCTTGATGGCATGGTATCTACAAAAGGCTAGGAGCATAGCGGGCTAAGGAGTAAACTATAGGGCATATTCATTACACTCCTTGCCCCTGCTCCGGATGCAAGCAGTCCCATCCGAGCTGTCGACCTCTCATGGAAAATAATGGTTCAGGAAGGCCTCGAAAAGCTAGACCGGAGTCGGAGGGGGCAACATATCTCCCTTGAGACCTTTCAGCTCTCGTACCATAACACAACAATGTCTAGCAACCGGAATACTGCCATCTCAGCGGTCTGTAGGTGTCACATGCATGACCAGGAAGATTCTCTATATCTGATCTAGGAAATCACGGGGGTCCTCACTTTTTGTCGACCTGTGAAGCGTGGGGGACCTAATGCCAAAAATTTCCACGACCACTGGAGGCACATGAGATCACATTGCTGTTGTTACAGGTATGTTGTATTAGTGTATCATTTGTGCCAACATAACAACTGCTGCTACGAACTCCTGGTCGGATGGTGTACAGGAGCTATCGGAGGCGGTGTCATTCGAATGGCTCTGGCGAGATGGGGACTCATGAGAAAGGCGTGTTGATGCCTCTATATCGCCCTCAGATCAGTGATTCTAAATGGCGAGGCATCCTCTTTGAGGTGCCTTCTCCTTTCGAGTATCAGGCCTTCTTCACGTGGCAGGGTTTCACTGGTCTGCCATTTAATCTATAAGCAAAGAGTATGATAAGTTTTAGAGCTCAACCCTATCTTTGTACTGCTCTAGCGCATTGCAGATATGAAGAAAGAGTAACCATCCTATTATGCCTTACTTTGACCTCTTGCCTATAGTATGTAGTGCACAACATATCCATAGACAAGACTCTGCCTTTAACTTGCAGACTCCCGCGGACACGACCTGCTCTGATACCAAGTTTGTGCACACATGTAGGGGTATAGCGGCACCTGGTGCCCTGCGGGACTGTTTGCTATTGTGAGCTAGCGCCGGTGCTGTTTAAGTTCCCTAACTCTAGATTCAGAAAACAACGGGCTATGTGGTGATGCATCGGCCCTCCGGCCGACTAGGCCTATAGCCACACAATACTATAACATCAGCTAACCAGAATCACATTCATATAGGAAACCTGTAAGGCCGACAAGGCCACCATGCTTTCTAGATTATCTCTAAATCAATGTAGCAAATGCTGACATTTACGTGACCGGCAAGGTCACCACTACTAGCTGGATAAGGCCTCACAGGGCCAACATAACAACTAAACATACGCACGGCCCCACACAGCCAGCATAACTAACCACGGGGAGATATATACACAATCTGCAAACTCTAAGAATGCGTAAGATGGACGGAATAGGGCTCCGACCTACCCAGTACTATACAACAAAAATGATATAAACCTCTGAATATCAAGATCAGGCAGCAGGAGCTGATGACTCTGTGCTGGCTAAGATCACGAGGATCGGCTCCTCGTCTATAGGTACTGCGAGGAAAGTAATCGGCGCCTAGATGGCGTCGGTATCACTAGTACCAAGTATGGCAAGCAACTGAATATAAACAACAATACTAGTAATTTCGAATAGCGAAAGTATCAGAAACTGTCTGGGCCGACGGGAGAAGAAATAAGCTTATACGTACTAAAGGTAGGGTAGAATCATGCACATCCAACGTGGCGATCTCTTTGTCTATCCAGCTAATAATAACATATATATACACATATACAACATACAGGATATACCAGCCCCATAAGGTGTCAACCAACATACAGTCTATATACCCTACCCAGGTCCAAACCATCCAAAAATAAATCTCTCCAACTCATCTACTAACTACGAGCACCTCACGGCTGCTGGTCTCCAGCTCGGACTATCTGCCTACGATATATGTAACTGTGTCTTAGCCCGGAGGACTCCTTTACTCAACTCTATATTCTGTACTCTATACTCAGTACTCTGTGCTCTATAATGCTATGTTGATCAGCCTCATATGAGATGCTCCATCCCACATCTTCCGTCCTCTAGAGGGCGGCATACCACTCCTTGGAGTGGCGTATCCCCCACCCTCAGCGGTGGGTCGACACAGTTGCCAATCCAGAGGGCGTCGAGGACGCTCAAAGGAACCCTCATAACACAAATAGGTCTCAACAAACAATAATCACATACGGCAAGCATGTTCAATCTGAAAATACTATCCATGCTTTGATATACGAATCTGATACTTTTCTCTGTATGGCAGTTCTCAAACTGAGCTACTGTATCTAGTATTATCTGACTGTCTGATATTGCTCTACTATCTTTTTATTATGAATATAATATAATATTATAAAGCATGCTTGTTGGATTCATACTGAACTCAATATTAGAGCTTGAATTCTTTCTTCTATTGTTCACGCTATTTGCTTTACTGGATTGCTAACTATATAGGAAGAACTAGCTTTTACATACCTTCGTTTCTGATTTCCCCAACTAACTAGCGTAGCTGGTCCAGTATTTCTGCTATTTCTCCCAACTGCATTCATATATATGTCAATTAGAACTAAATACGTTAATATTCGGAAAGAAAATATCACTGAAAGCTATATATATAGCCCAAACTTTGGCTTATCGAAAAACGATCGAAAACTCGCTATTTCTCGAAAGTCCAGAAGGGAGAAATGCTTAGTTTAGGTCTATGAGTATATCGACACTAATTTGGAGCAATTCTACTTACCTTAGCTCGGTAGCACTGACGATTCATCGTGAATTTCACGAAACTAAACACAGCAAGGAATGCTCCTCGGCCTTAATACCTCACTACCCAAGGTTATACCAAGTTTGGACCGCGTATAACGGCGTAATCAGGAAGAAATTCCTTAAACCCTTCGCACCCTCTGTTTCTCTTCGTGTTCTGCAAATTAAATGATGAAATGAAGTAGTAAAACCGAAGTTGGAGGCTTTTATGCTTGGTCCTGGACGGGACCTCAGTGACACGGCGCCAACGGGAGGCCCTCCCTCCCGTGGCACGTTGCCATCACGGAGGAGCTCTGCCCGCTCCTCAACGATAGTTTGACAAACTGCATTACGTCTTTCCCCGGGCCTTTTCCTAGCATGCATGGCATTCAAAAACTCTTAACCAACATGCGAGTAGGCCATCTACATGTCGGGGATTTCTGGGGTATAACATCCTCCCCCTTAAGAACATTCTACCTCGAATATGAAAAGCTTCTATTTATTCGAATTCTCAGAGCTTACTTTCAACTTATTCTTAGAAAAAAATTTTGGCAGAGTTTCCCCTGTAATATGATTATCTCTCAAAAACCTGGAAATGGAAAAATCCATGGTACTCACACAATACTATAGCATTCATCGGACAAAAGATTGGAGTCGGTTATCTCATTTAATCATATATAGAGGCCTTTGTATAAAATAACAATACTAACATACCTCTTGACTGACTAGGCTTGAAACAAGTGAGGATATCGGATTTTCATATCTTCCTCTGCTTCCCAACACAATACTATTGCATCGAAAAAGTACTTTTTTCCTGTATGGCAAACCAGAATACTCCATTTTGAAAATCTCCCCCGTAAAATACCATAGTAATCAACATTCCCATTTTGGTTTTCTTCCTACTAACCCATACCTCATTGTTATTTACTTTTCTTACTTAGGTATTTCTCGGTATGAAATTTCAAACTCCTTACATTATATTGAAAATCGTGTGAACTTTAATCGGTTCCAAGATGTATCCTTTTAAAAATTGGTCATATTGGACAACATTATTTGTATTATGAACCTACATATGGTTAAGCAATACATTATTAGCGACCCAGAATGTGCATATTTTTTATAATTATGAAGATATTGTAACAATTATGGTTATTAAACACTCATTGAAAATAAAGGAATATATTGATCATGACCAAATTAACTCAGAGAATAGCTATCTAACACACTAAACATTGAGTCGGTCTCATTTGCATTGCAATTGAATATTTTCTGTAAATATTTAATTTCTTACTCAAAAAAAGGTTAGACATCTTGGTAATTAGCAGACATGTAACTCTATAGATTTTCTCTCAATTTGGTAAGATCTTATCGTGTAAGCTTTTTAGATCCTTTACCCAGTTGATTGAAAATTGATATCAGAGTTGCTAAATGATCATTCACAACATCGTCGTTAGGAATGGCAAGCGGTGCGGAAAACCCAAATAAACCCGCAAAAACTCTAATCCATTCCGCCCCGCCCCACATAGTAAAAATTCTATTCCACCTCACTCCACTTCCACATAAATCCGTCCTGCACCAATTTTAAAAAAAAATCTTTTAACTGCATTTGTCACATGAGACAAAGAACGTAACACTTACTAGAGTCTAAAATAAACATAAATAATTATTTTGATGAATGCATAAATATATGTAATGCTACTTGTGATACTACATTCTGCTAGACAGAAATTACTATAATAAAAAATTATTATTTCAAATCTACAGCTAGCATTTCATAGGAAAAATGATTTAAACTTATTGTCATGAAAAAAAAATCTTTTTAACAAACCAAAAAAAAATATATGGTACAGGTCATTTTTTATCATTTTTTGCGGGGGTTTGTTTTTAAAAAGCTGAGTTTGTAAACTTAGTTTTTTACTTTTTCTAAAAGGAGCTTTTTCTTTTATATAAGAATAAAAGATTCAAAAACATTTTTAAAAGTTGCATTTTTATTTGTACAAACAAGAAATTCAAGCAAATAATATGGATTTTGCAAATTCAGATTTTCAATTTTCACTCAAAATTAAAATAATGAACAAATACATATAGCAAATTATTGGTATATAGCAATTTTACCTCTGTTTCAACGTAAAAAATTTACTGCTAAATTATGATGAGTAAATTAAAAAATATCAGGTATGGTCATATTTTACAAATATAATTAGTTACTCTTTTATAATTGAAAATTTATGTGATCAATATATATATATATATATATATATACACTATATATATACACGTATGGTAGACTCGGTGCTAATAATTCATCTATAGGAAATTGGGTTATAATTTTTTAATTTTATTTGTTGAAACTCGCATAAATCCGCAATCCATCCCGCCCACATCAATTTTTAAAACAAGTATTTCAATCCTCCCCACACCATATAGTCTTAAATCCACATCCTCTTCACATAGCTCAAAACCCGCCCTGCCCCACACCGATGATGTGCTATGAGTTTACAGCACTTTCGACGCTCAAAACTAAGAAAACAGCATGAACGTAGGTGTGTTTATATGGATATAAAGCACTTTTTCTTTGATTACAGGAAAAATAAGTGTTGGAACAAGAATGTGCAAAAGAAGCTTGAAAGTGCAGAAAATGAGCTAAAGTCACAGTCTCAGTACGAGTCGTATGTTGATGATACGAGTCGTACTAAGAACTGTGAAAAATTTCAGATGGCTGAACTGGGAAGAATGCAACCTACAACTCTCAGTACAAGTCGTACAACACTGGTACGCGCCGTAACTTGAGTCGTGAAAATATTCAGAAGAAATTGCACAAAGGCAGACTCCTGATATGGATGGACTTACGAACCGCGGCAACAATGTACGAATCATACCAGGAGTCGTGATGATCTTCAAAGGATTTTCAGTGCTAAGTAGAACTTTAGACAATACGAGTCATGGCTGGGAGGTACGAGTCATACCAAAACACTCGTGAATAATTTCAGAAAAAGTAAGATTTCTCAGAGCCAGACCACGGAAGCAACTCACGACTCATAGGAAACATGTATGGGTCATACCAATGCCCAACACTTATTCAAATTTCAGCAAGTCACGGACAGCAAGTACGACCCGTACAATCCTACTATGGGTCGTATGATCAGTCGTGGCTCAGGCGGCACCAGTTATGGAAAATCACCCTGTTAGCTTAGGAAAAGGATTCTTATGTATGTATATATACCTTTTATATTTTATTTTCAGTAGAGAATGATAGGGAACATCAAATAGAAGTGAGATAGGCATGAAATCAATAGAGATTCGAGGGAAAAACATAGAATTGAGTTGATTGACTTGAGATCAACCTTTTCTTGGATTCTTTCTTGATCTTTATCAATTGTTCTTGAGGATTTACTAATATAATCAAAGAAGCTTTTCTCCCATCTACGATTATAAGTATTGAATTATTTGTTTAATTATGAATGCATATCACAACCTTGCAACTATGAGAGGCTAAAACTTCCATAGCTAGGGTTGTCGGAACCATGGTAAATTAACGAGCTAGAGATACACAAAAGTGATTCAAAGTCAATGCAACATACTTGTATTGTATTCTCTTCATGTTTAAACGTTTCTTAACGGTGTACAACATTAGGACTTGCCCGAATTCTTTACTTGCTTGAGCCTAGAGAGATAGAGATTAGAAAAAGAGAATTACAAAAGAGCCTTGATCTTGATGATCACTGTATTGACTTAAGCTATAGTCGCAGGATAGTTAAATTTGGAACATATTGATAATGAATAGTTTGAAACTGCTCGTGATACCTGACCCGGTGATTGAGTATAGTCATCCAATAGGGATGAACCAATCATTTGGATGAATCCTAGTTATCAGTTTTACAAGTAAGCATTGGTATTGATCATGGGTGTATACCCGAATTAGTTATGAATCCATGGAGAATACAAATCCTAGTTATTCTTAAATCTTGATTTACATCATAACTTTAATTGTTGTTTTCATTATTCTTTTCTTAAAACCCCCAAATTGGAGTAACTAACCAACAAGTTAACTTATCGACATTAGTCTAGATCTTCCATATTCCTTGTGGGTTCGACCCTAACCTTTTTGTTGGATTCTTTATTAATAACATCCGTGTCATACTTCAGTAGGAGGTGTGAGTTTGAGCGTTATCAAAAAGTGACGTTGTTGCTGGGGAATACGGCTAAGACTAGATTAATTGCTTGTATTTGAATTTTGGTAGTTATTTCTTGAATTACGTTTTCTTTTTATTTGTGATACCCACAGGTTGTTGCTTGGTGAATGCCAAGCACTCGGAGTAGTGGAAATCTCCTGATTCCGTTGAACCCTAAAATTGAACGAATACTGCGCAAAATGAAAAATCAGGAACAGAGAGAAACTCATATAGCTGAAGAAGCTAGGAAAGTCGAGCTAGCTCGGCAAGCTGCACTTCAGGATGCAGAGGATGCCAGAGACGAGGTTGTTAATGTTGGTCGACATGGGTCGGGCAATAGAGGTCATAGATTTTCCCCTCAGTTCTTTGATGATGAGGACCTAGATGTTGATGAACTTGGGTTAACTGGAGCAATTGTACCACCACCGTTGCCCGTTGGGGCCATATTTGACATCACGAGCACTATGATTCAACTGTTAAACATAAAAGTTGTGTTCAGTGGTCACGCAGCGGATGACACCAACCTGCACCTGATGAACTTTGTAGGAATATGCAAGGCGTACAAGTTGCTTGGAGTTAAACAAAATGTCATCAGACTCAGACGTTTCCCCTTTTCTCTGTCAGGGAAGCCACATTTTGGTTATCGGAGTTGCCCAACGGCTCCATAACTGACTGGAGGGAACTCAAGCAAGCCTTATTAGAGAGATTCTTTTCCCCCCTCTAGAATGTTGCAGCTCAAGGATGAAATTTACAATTTTCGATAACTTAAAACCGAGGCACTTCATGAAACCTTGCTGAAGTTCAAGAAGAAGTTGACAAAGTGCCCAAACCATAAAATTTCATATGACAGTTTTCTGGAAATTTTCTACAAGTCTTTGAACAATAATACAAAAGTTGTAGCAAACATAGTGTTGGGAGGGGCATTGATGAGTCACACTTGGGAGCAAAGCTGCTACTATTCTTGACAGAGTGATGAAAAAAACAGCATGGCATACCCGAGAGGCAGATGCAGTGGCCGGTACATATGTTGTTGGTTTGACTGCAGACTAACATAGGAAAGAAGAAGAATGCGACAAGGAGTTGGCTCATATGCGCACATCGTTGGATTTGCTTACAAAGCACATTATAGGAGCTACAGCCAAAAAGGTGAATATAGTGGAGACACAAGGATTGGAGTCGGGGGCAGACCACTCTGATTCGAGGAGGAGGCAAATTTCCTAGATAACCAGTTGGTGGGTTTCTGAGCCAACACCCAAGCGTCCGGGCAAGACAATTGGCGCCAAAGTTCTAGAAACCAAGGTCGAAACCAATATAGAGATAACTACAATCGGAATGGGTATAGAGACAGAAGTTGAAGTCGTGAGCATGAAGGAGATTGGAGAAGAAATGATGGCTATCGCAACGAACGAGCTGGAGTAAATGTGCCTCCCAATGCACGAGAGGGGGAGGCTGAACATTCAAAGATAGAGAGCATAATAGCTGAGATGCTAAAAAAGGTATGCTACATTGATGATCAGTTGAAGGAAATCCGAGGTGGTATATCGAGCATGATCCATAGAGTGGAATCCCACGCGACATCTATCAAGCAAATTGAACGACAACTAGGGCAACTGTCAGCATCACTGACCCTAGACAGAAGGGTACACTTCCTAGCAACACAGTCTAGAACCCAAAGAATGATGGCCACTACATGGCTATGATGACTAGGAGTGGAAAACCCACAGTTGATCCCCCTCTACTGATTGTAGTTGAATGGAAGAAAGAGAGCATAGTTGAAGATGATGAAAATAATGCTGAGATGGAAGGTACAGAGAATGCTGACTTTTCTGAGGCCCCAACTGGTGAAAAAGGGTTTGAAGTTGAACAAGGCGCAACGCAAATTTACAAGGCTATCCCAAGACCACCTCCACCGTTTCCCCAAAGAATGAAGAAAAAGGCAGAGAATGGTAAGTTCCAGAAATTTCTGTCAATACTTAGACAATTATCTGTGAACATATCATTTGTTGAGGTGTTGGAACAAATGCCGGGATATGCTAAGTTCATGAAGGACCTTGCGATAAAGAATAAGTCTGTGAGTTATGAGCCTGTAGATAATGTACATCACTGTAGTGCCATAGCTACACGGATCCTGGCCCAGAAGAAGGAAGATCTGGGTGCTTTCGCTATCCCTTGCACAATTGGCAATGTTGACTTCACAAGGGCACTTTTTGTGATCTGGAAGCAATCATCAATCTGATGCCATTGGATGTGTTCAAGCAGTTGGGCTTGGGAGCCCCCACATTGACTACCATGCGTCTACTGATGGCCGACAAAACTGTGAAGAAGCCAATGGGGATCCTGTTTGATGTGCTTGTTAATGAGACAGATTCATATTCCCAACAGACTTTGTGATCCTAGATTGCGAGGTTGATTATGAGGTCCCCATCATCTTGGGGTAACTATTCCTTGCTAATGGGAGGGCCTTAGTAGATGTGTAGGCTAGCCAACTGAAGTTCAGACTGAACAAAGAAGAGGTCACTTTCAACATCTGCAGGTGAATGCATCAATCGAAGGAATATAGTGTAGTCTTAGCACTAGAGGATGAATCTGAGTTCCTTGATGAAGTCTGATTAGTTAAGAGACTTGCGTCGTACTGCGACGTTAAATTAGGCGCGGCAACCCAAGTGGTGGCTTGGTGAATTCTGAGTAACTGGGGCACCTACGTCGTGCTGCAATGTTAAATCAAGTGCTTCTTTGCAGGCAACCCAAGTGATTTAACTAATATGTGTTTAGTGTGCAGGAAAAACAAAAATAGGTGGCAGAAAACTACTAAAAAAGAAGGTGCTACAGTTCTCAGTATGACTCATGAAAGGTTTGTACAAGTCGTAGCACGAGCTTGGGTGAGGATCATAGAGGTGCTTCAGTGCAGGAGTTCAGGGTACGGTTGGTCCACTCGTAACTCAAGTGTACAGATCGTAGAACTTACTGTGCCTATGAACAATGCAAGCTATACAAAGCAAAGACCTACGAGTCATAGTATGAACCTTACCACATGGTACGAGTCGTAAGATGCACTCGTAGGTCCACAGGTAAGTTTTTCAACTCTATGCATTACGGGTCCAAGGGTCGAGTTGTAGGGCCTTCCAACGACTTGTGGTATGAGTTGTGATGGGTCAAATTTCTTGAAATTACACAACTCGGCCCAGATTTTTAAGACCTTCACTTTAAGTTATTTAAACTCAAACCCAAAGGGACCCTTCTCCCAAACACTCAAAAACAACTCACCAACGACTACCTCACAATCGTAACTCAAAAATCAAAGTGGAAATCGAGCAATTTTTTGCTAAAAATAGCTCTTTCTATCCCTAATATTGATTCCCGGTCGAAGTAAACAAGCATCAAGTAAGTATATTGCTTTGAAATAGATTAAACTTACGTGTTTAAAGTAATAGTCCAAAACCCCCTGCGAGTTGGTGTTGTTGTTCAAAAAATTCAAAATAAACAATGACCAGGGATGTGATTAAACTATGAATGATTGGGAAAGAAGTTGGAATTTGACAATCTTGCACATTGCACTAGCAAGAAAAATATGTTACGGGTAGTGAGTTAGAAGAGGAGGAATGGGTAGCTTTAAAAATGGGTTAAAACATATGCCTAGACCTAGGGAAGTCTGAGTACCCAAAAGCTTGGAATTGAAACCCCTATAACTGAAAAAAATCAAGGCAGGGACAGGCTTCACAAGCCTTCCTATGACTCGTGATTTAATACTACAACTCGTAGGATGGCTCGTTGGGACTGTCCCAAGCTTAATTAGAAAAGACCTGAGGGATGAACTCTGGTATGACTTGTAGTTTGTCACTACGAGTCATACCAGGTATTCCTACCAAAGATCTGGAAAGGGTCAAGTCCATATGGTACAGTACGATCCTTCCTAAGACTCGTGGAATCAACCTAGGGGTTGTACAATGAGTCGTGGAATCGACCTAGGGGTCGTACCATGATTCGTGCAATCCTGCTACGGGTCGTATGATCATTCGTGGCTCAGGAGATATTAGTTATGGAAAATCACCCTGTTAGCTTAGGAAACGATTCTTATGTCTGTATAAACGCCTTTTATGTTTTATTTTCAGTAGAGAATGATAGGGAACATTAGAGAGAAGTGAGATAGGCGTGAAATCAATAAAGATTTGAGGGAAAAACATAGAATTGAGTTGATTGACTTATGATCAACCTTTTCTTGGATTCTTTCTTGATCTTTATCAATTATTCTTGAGGTTTTACTGATATAATCAAATAATCTTTTTTCTCATCTACGATTGTAAGTATTGAATTATGTATTTAATTATGAATGCATATCACAACCTTGCAACTATGAGAGGCTAAAACCTCCATAGCTAGGGTTGTGGGAACCATGATGAACTAACGAGCTAGGGATACACAAAAGTGATTCAAAACCAATGCAACATACTTGTATTGTATTCTCTTCATACTTAAACGTTGCTTAATGATGTACAACGTTAGGACTTGCCTAAATTCTTTACTTGCTTGAGCCTAGAGAGGTAGAGATTAGAAAAAGAGAATTATAACAGAGCCTTGATCTTAATGATCATTATATTAACTTGAGTTGTGGTCGCAGGATAGTTAAATTTGGAACATATTGATAACGGAAATTTGAAACCGCTCATGAGACCTGACTCGGTGATTGAGTATAGTCATCCAATAGGGACGAACCAGTCGTTTGGATGAACCTTAGTTATCAGTTTTACAAGTAAGCATTGGTATTGATTACGTGTGTACACCCGAAGCAGTTATGAATTCATAGGGAACACAAGACCTAGTTATTCTTAAATTTTGATTTACATCATAACTTCAATTGTTGTTTTCATTATTGTTTTCTTAAAACCCCCAAATTGGAGTAACTAACCAACAAGTTCACTTACTGGCATTAGTACAGATCTTCCATATTCCCTGTGGGTTCTACTCCAAACTCTATGGTGGGTTCTTTATTTACAACATCCGCTTCATACTTCAGTAGGAGGTGTGAGTTTGAGCGTTATCAATTGGCGCCATCCCATTGAAATCCCTATTCATTGTTGTGTCGATTGGGTCTATTTCTCAAACATGACACTTGAACATATAAGTAGTAAGAACAAAAATGAGTTATTTCTTTAGAACCTCCCTTTGAGGTTTAACGTAGGTATTTAGATTTTTTAGGACCTCCCTTGTGAGCTTCCCCTGCCCCCAAGGGGCCTTCAGCTTGATATCAATATCATGGTAGCTTTCTTAACCCTGGCAAAGCTTTAGACGGCTCTGCCCACTTGGATGTGATAGTCGGGACAACGTAAGCTCTATCGTGGTAATTTCGATTATATGACAAGTCTCCCATTATTCCTCATGATTTCAGTTATGTATGTTCATTAGTCATGATATTATGTTTTCAGCAGGTTTGACCCAATGTTCAGTTTTACTTATGATCATCAGTTTTCAGCTTTGGTTCATTCGATCAGTTATGATATTCAGATCATGATTTCAGAAAATAGCATGCAATCCCTACTCTTAGAATCTTATCTTGATTATGTATTATAATATGCATGTTTTATGATTTTACTTACTTAGTGATTTTACTTACCTTGCATACTCGATATATTCCATTTACTGACCGCATACTTTATGCTGTATCATTTCATGATACAGGCTCCGATATCTGGACTCAGTCTCGTAGTTAGCTAGATTCCCAGAATTTGTACTTCCCAATCAGAGTTGGTAAGTCCTCATCTTTCAAGGGCCTTTCTTATCAGTTATGTTCCATATTTTTAGTTTTAGACTATAGTGAGTTAGTTGGGGTCTTGTCCCATCAACTCGTCAATATTAAAGGCTTTTTATACATAGTATGTATTCAACTTTAGACTTATGTATGTATTCAGATGTTATGTTATGCTCAGAATTCTGCTATGTTAATTATGTTGATCTTCCACCTTATTTGAGTGAGTTAGATGTTATGTTCATGCCATGGGTAGACTTGGATCCTCTGGGGGTTCTTGTCTCATGTCTCAATTCGGGCCTATGTTCGGTCATGACAAACTTGGTATCAGAGAATTAGGTTTTGAAGTGTCCTAGGGTGTCTGAAAGCCGCATTAAGTAGAATATTTTTTTCATGGGTGTGAAGCACGCCACATTTAGACGAAGAGGCTACGAGATGTTTAGGAAATATTTCCTTATTTCATGATCTATGTTGTGCAATGAAGTGTCTCTCTATCGTTCTAACTCGTGCTATAAGCATTTGCAAAAGCATGCCTCCTCACTGAGTTCATGGAAGAAGAAATAAAAACGGAAATGGTCACATGGATGGCAATAGAGATGGGCACTAGCAGGACCCATCAGCCCATGATTAGCATGTGTCTGAGCTAGTTGCCCATGTTGATTTCAGGGTAGCCATATAGTTGTTAGCTCATTCCTTGACCACCCAGGTCAATCAGCAGGCGGTAGCATATGTCCCTTAGAACGGGAATGCAGCAGTGGCAAGAGTTATAGATTTTCTGAGGATAAACCCTCTGGAGTTTCTTGGGTCAAAGATGGACGAGGATACACATAAGTTCATCGATGAGGTTCTGAAGATCACCCGGATCATGGGGGTGACCGTAGAGGAGTGCGCCGATCTAGTCTCGTATCAATTGAAAGGGGTTGCACACATATAGTTCAAGCAATGGAAGGATATTTGGGCAGTTGGAGTAGGCCCTATTGGTTGGGATGAGTTTCATGCCGCATTTTCGGATCAGTTCTTCCCTCGTGAGATGAGAGAGGTCAAAGGAGCCGAGTTTGTGAACCTAAAGAAAGGGAAGATGACAGTTCAGGAGTATGCCTTGGAGTTCACTCACTTGTCCAAGTATGCACCTAAGATGGTGACAGATCAGAGAGCTCGAGTGAGCTAGTTCGTTCATGGGGTAGCAGAATACCTAGTTAAGGATTGCCGGACCGCGATGTTTCATCAGGATATTGACTCTGCTCGGATATTCCTGTACACCCATAAGATAGAGGCGGTGAAGATGAGTGAGTGGGAGAGAGAGGCCAAGAGGGCTAGGACTGATGGTTTTAGATTCTCCCAACAGAGACTTAGTGGGCACGGTCAGCAGTCTCACCAGAGATCTTCAGCCCCAGCGCCTTCAGCTATGAGTGTGTCATCCTGATTCAGGCGCAATCATGGAGGAAGAGCATCAGGCTCTATAGGTAAGAGTAGTATACCCGCAGAGACCAGCACACCTTAGTGTAGAAAACGTGGCCGGAGACACGTGGGTCAGTGCTTGGCAGGTTCAGGTGCTTGTTTTGGGTGTGGAAATCCTGGACACATGCTTAGAGATTTTCCAACAGCTAGACAGGGTCATGATAGGGGCCGAGGCCCAGTTTCCAGTTCAGAAGCTCCACCAACACGCCCAGCTCAGCAAAGGGCATCCACTAGTGCGGGTGGTGGATAGCGTCAAAACAGATTTTATTCCCTAGCATCCCGTCGGAGCAGGAAGTCTCCCCAGATGTAGTCATTGGTAAGTTACAGGTATTCCACCTTGATGTATATGTATTGTTAGATCCAGGGGCTACTTTGTCTTTTGTTACACCTTATGTTGCTAGTAGTTTTGGAGTCAGTCCTGATATCTTGTCAGAACCCTTCTTAGTCTCTACTCCAGTTGATGATTTAGTTATAGCACGATGGGTATATAGAAATTTTCCTATCACGGTCCTTCAAAAAGTCACCTCGGCATGTTTAGTAGAGTTTATCCTTGTCATGGATAGGTTATATGCATGTTACGCCTCATTCAATTGTAGAACTCGTGCAGTAGAGTTCAGTTTTTTTGGTAAACCAGTCCTAGAGTGGAAGGGTAGTTCAGTTGTGCCTATAGGTCATTTCATTTCCTACCTTAAGGCCAAAAAGATGATTTCTAAGGTTTCATGTACCATCTAGTTAGGGTTAAGGATGCTACGTCCAAAATCATTACTAGCCAATCAGTTCCTGTAGTGTGTGAGTATCCAGAGGTGTTTCCAAATGATTTATCAGGAATTCCTCCTGGCAGGAGATTGATTTTGGTATTAACCTTCTTCTCGATATGCAGCCTATATCTATTCCTCCTTACAGAATGGCTCCAGCTAAGCTAAGGGAGTAGAAGGAGCAGTTGAAAGACCTCTTAGACAAGGTATTCATCAGACCTAGCAAATCCTTGTGGGGTGCACCAGTTCTCTTTTTCCACAAGAAGGATGGTTATCTTCATATGTGCACTGATTATCGGTAATTGAACAAAGTTACCATCAATAACATGTATCTTTTCCCCAGGATTGGTGATTTTTTTTGACTAACTTTAGGGTGCTAAGTGCTTTTCAAAGATAGATCTCAGATCCAGATACCATCAGCATAAGGTTCGGGAGAGTGACATCCCGAAGACAACCTTCTGGACTCGATATGGTCATTATGAGTTTGTAGTTATATCTTTTGGATTAACGAATGCTCTTGCAGCTTTTATGGATTTGATGAACAGGGTGTTTAATCCATAATTGGATATGTTCATGATTGTGTTCATAGATGACATCCTTATATACTCTTGGAGTGAGGAGGAGCATGCCGCTCATTTGAGGGTGGTGCTACAGACCTTGAAGGATCATCAGTTATATGCTAAATTCAGTAAATGCGAGTTTTGGTTGAACTCAGTGGCATTTTGAGCCATGTGGTGTCAAGTGAGGGTGTACAGGTGGACTCTCAAAAGATAGAAGCGGTGAAGAATTGGCCTAGACTAGTGAGTCCTTCGAATATTAGGAGTTTCTTGCGATTAGCTGGTTATTATCGAAGGTTTGTTGAAGGGTTTTCATCCATTGAAGCACTGTTGACTAGGTCGACCTAAAAAATGGTGAAGTTTCAAAGGTCAGAGGTTTGTGAGAAGAGTTTCCAAGAGTTGAAGACTCAACTCACCTCAGCACCGGTGTTAACCCTACCTGAGGGTACCGATGGGCTTGTAGTATATTGTGATGCCTTGAGGATCGGCCTTGGTTGTGTACTCATGCTGCACGGTAAAGTTATAGCCTATGCTTCCAGGCAACTGAAAACCCATGAAAAGAACTACCCGGCTCATGATCTCGAATTGGCAGCGGTAGTATTTTCCTTGAAGATTTGGAGACACTATTTTTATGAGGTCTAGTAGATGTGTTTACAGACCACAAGAGCCTACAATACGTGTTTACCCAAAATGATTTGAATCTACATCAGAGGAGGTGGTTGGAGATCTTGAAGGATTATGATATGAGTGTCCTCTACTATCCCGACAAGGCTAATATGGTGGTTGATGCTCTTAACAGGTTTTCCATGGAGAGTGTGTCCCATATATATGAGAAAAGGAAGGAGTTAGTGAAGGATGTTCATCAGCTTGCACAGCTAAGAGTCCGTATTCGTTGACTCAACAGATGGTGGTGTCATTGTTCAAAATGGGTCAGAATCATCTTTGGTGACCGATGTTAAAGGCAAGACAAGTATCCTATTTTGGTGAAACTGAAGGAAGCAGTTCAGAATCAAAAGGTGGAGGTCTTCTCCAAAGGGGGGAGATGGCGTGCTTCAATATCAGGGTCATTTGTGTATTTCGGATGTTGATGATTTTAGTGAGAGGATGTTGCACGAGGCTTATGGTTCTAGATATTCCATACATCCAGGTGCCACAAAGATGTACCGTGACCTACGGGAAGTCTATTGGTGGAATGGCATGAAGAAGGACATAGCAGAATTTGTGGCTAAGTGTCCGAATTGTCAACAGGTGAAGGTTGAGCATCAAATACCTAGAGGTGTGCTTCAAGATATTAGTTGTTATACCCCGGAAGCCCAAAGATCGGACCCCAGAGTTGAAACAAAGAAAAATTTAAAAACTGGCACTAGGCACAGAACTGGTCATGAGGTGACCTATTGGTGTAGCCCACGAGTCGTGATATGACTCGTGGGGAGGCCAGGTGAGGAGTTTGGAAATTTGGAGAAATAGGACCCCACGGATGTGACCACAACTCGTGGTCAGGCCCCACGAGTCGTTAGGTCAGTCGTGGGATGGGTGAGTAAGAAAAGAGAAGGAAGGAAGGCAGTGTACTTGACGAGAGGACCCCATGAGTCATGGTCAGTCCCCACGATTCGTGGGGTGAGTCGTGGCCAAATAGGTAATGATTTTGTTGAATCTCAGGCAGTGCACTTCACGGATGGTAACCACGAGTCGTGGTCACCAGGTCACGAGTCGTCATGTCTTCCGTTAAGAGCCCAGTAGACCTGTTGAGCAGTGTACTTCATAGACCATGCCACTAGTCGTGGCCTAGGGTAACAAGTCGTTAGGTCCCTCGTTAGGACCACCTGGCAGTTATTTTCTGCAAATTTAGTAAGGGCTTTTCCGTAATTCATAAGTTCCTAAGGCCTAAACAACGTCGTTTTGAGTTATGAATAGTGACTTTTAAAGGGATTAAGATCATTTTAGGCCTCATTCATTCATGCATGCAGGTAGAAGACTAGAGAAGGTGATCAGGCCTAGCATTCTTCAATTTCTCTTCAATTTCCTATTGGGCATCTAAAGAAGTGTAAGAATCATCTACCAACAAGTATATAGGGTTATGAATGGGTGAATCCTTTCACACCCATGCCCAATCTCTCTCTAAATCATGAGATTTCTTGTCTGCTCTATGGGGTTTTAACCCAATGCATGTTTTTCCTAAATTCTCGACATGGGTATGAATTAAATATGTTTGTACTATTGAATTGTGAAGCATGTGCAAGTTTTATATTGTTTTCATTAAAAATCATGTTTCTAGTATTATGAATTAAAAAGCCCATTGATGAAAAGTTCATGAAAGATGAGATTTGTGATGAATGGATGAAGATAATGAGCTATTGTGATGAAAAGCATGTTTTCGAGTTATCCATATTTATGATCATGAATTCGATGTAAATTGAGTATTTTCTAGCATGTTAAAGTATTGGGAAATGCCCATGTTTTCAAGCATGACTCATGATTTTCGCAAATTAATCTTACTGCATGGTTTGGAGCGAAGACTCCCAATTATCTTTCAACTTGTCGTATGGTTTGAGGTAAAGCTTCTCACATGCACGATTTCATATTTGAGATGTATTTAATTATCGAGCTTTGTCAATAGATGATGTTGAATTTCATTTAGAAACAATGTAGAGCATATGCATGTTTTTGGGAGTAGTGTTTAGCACCGAGTAGGCTAAGGATCGATCACCCTATGCCTCAGAACTACACGCCAACGTAGGTTTGTACTTATTATATATACTTTGGGACCTCCCTTGTGAGCTATCCCCTGCCCCAATTGGGCCTCGAGCTTAATATCGATATTATGGTATCATCCTAGCCCTGGCAAGATTTTGGACGGCTCTACCCACTTGAGTGTATAGTTGGGACCATGCAAGCTCTATCGTAGTATGTCGGTTCAAAGACGAGTCTCCCATTGTTCCTCATGATTTCGATCATGCATGTTTATCGTTCTTGATTTATATATATATTTACACATGCTCTAAAGTAGATTTGACCCAACGTTCGATCTTCTTATGATTTTTAAATTTCAGCTTTGGGTCATGTGATTGAGATGTAAAGTTCGGATATGTTTGGATCATGATTTCAGAAAATGCATGCAATCCCTACTCTCAAACTCTTGTTTTGATTATATTTTATAATATGCATGTTTTAAATGATTTTATTTACTTAAGAGGTTTTACTTAACTTGCATACTCGGTACATTTCACGTACTGACCGCATACTCTATGCTATATTATTTTATGATACAGGATCCAGCTCTAAGGCCCAGCCCATTCATAGTCAGCCTTCGGAGTTAGCATCTACTTTGTGGTAAGTCCTCATCTCCCGAGGACTAGACTTATTCAAATCTCCTCTATCTTTTCGATTCAGCTTTGTTGAGTTAGTTGGGGTCTTGTCCCATCAACTCATCATGTTTAGAGGCTTTTCAGACATATTGTTGTATTCAGCTTTGGATTGTGTATTCTGATGTTATGTTTAATCTAGACTTCTGCTATGATTATCTTGTTGATTCTTCTATTTTATTGATCGAGTTAGATGTATGCTTATGCCTTGGGTTAACTTGGAGTCTCTCAGGGCTCCTTATCCCGTGTTGCGATCCGGGCATCCGTTTGGGTCATGACAAACTTGGTACTAGTGTCTGAAAGTCGCGTTAAGTGGAGTCTTTTTTATGGGTTTGAAGCGCACCACACTTATAACGAAGAGGCTACAAGACGTTTAGGAAATGTCCCCTCCTTGTATGACTCTATTTCGTTCCATGAGTTCGACTCTCTCCCTTCCTCTAACTTGAGTTATACGTGTGTGCAGAAACATGTCGTCTCAGGAAAACAATGGGATTCAGCCAGCCCCACCAACCTCAATGAGTCCTATGTTGGGGTAGGTTACAGATGCAGAACTCGGGGTCGCTGTCCAAGTGTTGATACGGGCCATGATCACCCAGCCTAACCAATAAGCTATTGCACCTGTGAACCCTAGCGAGAAGCAGTGGCTACTAAGGTTCAAGAACTAACGAAGAGCATCCCGCCCAAGTGTGGTGATTCGATTTTGGGTGGAGAACGTAAGGGGGAAAATAGAAGGAGAAAAAGTCCTAGGACCAAGGACTTGGAGAGCTCCAAGCAAGGGTCGAGTACTGGGAGTCTCCTTCAACCCCGTCAGAAGTCACCAGCTCAAGTTCGAGGGTACAAGCCCCGGATGAGGGAGATCACTTATTCACTTTGCAGTAGTTTCAAAAAGCACAACCTAGGAAGGTTCCTAGTTGGTTCAGATATATGATTCTATTGTGGTCATTCCGGGCATAAGCATAGGGATTGTCCTTCAGCCAAGTGAAATGGCCAAAAAGGTCGTGCCCCATTTCCCCTCCAGCAGTCATGACTAGCCAGTGGCATGCCCGAAATATGGTAGAACACACGTAGGTCGGTGTTTGGCAGGTTCTGATGCTTGTTACAGATGTAGGGAGGCTGGGTACATGGGCAAGAATTGCCCATCGGCCAAAAAGGGTGAGGGTAGAGTCGGTGTGCCAAACGCCAGACCAGCAGCTCCAGCAAATCGCTCATCCTAACAGCACAGGTTACCAAGAGCCAATGGCAGTCAGCCTCAGATGTAGTCCCAGGTATGTTATAAGTATTTCCCTCGAACCTACCATGATTGTTAGTTCCGAGAACTACTGTAAGAGGTACAAATCCCTTTGTGTATTTTAAGATGAGGTTTATTTCATGGAAGGAAAGGAAATGGTAAATGCAAGGCCCAGTCAGGTCTTGAGTTTTCTAGTAAGGAAGTTCTATATATAGCACCCGGGGATAGTCAATTCTTTCTCCTTTAGATGTTCCTTTACGTATCGCTCGATGCTACGCTTGACTTATGCTTACGTTCAGAACCCTAAGATGATAGGAAACCCCCGTCCGTCAGCGATCCCAATATTATCCGTTCAGCTTTATGTATGACTCTCGTATTATATGTGATCAACTCATAAGATCGTGCTATATCAGGTATATGCCCAGTGTTACACCCCATAAACTATTGACATTTAGATGGCCTATTCGCATATTGGTTAAGAGTTTTAGAATGCCATACATGCTAGGAAGAGGCCCGGGGAAAGACCGGATGAACGCCACATCGAACCATCACAAGAGGAGGCTGGGCAGACCCCCTCCACGATGGCCAATGTGTCACGGAGGGCTCACCTCCGTGATGGCCAACGTGCCACGGAGGTGAGGTTCAGCCCCAAATATATAAAGCTTCAGGTTTTTAAGGATAATTATCAGAATTTCCAGAGACCAAACCAGAAAACAGAGGGTACGAAGAGTTTCTTTAAAATTCCTTCCGTTTACGCTGTTAAACGCGGTCCAAACTCGAAATAACTTCGAGTAACGAGGTATTGAGCTGCAGGGAGCATTCCTACGGAGTTAGTTTCATGAAATTCAGCCGGCGAATCATCGTCTCACCGAGCTAAGGTAAGTGGAATTACTCCAAATTAGTGTCAATATACTCCTAGCCCTAAAGTGAGTATTTCTCCCTTCTAGACTTCCGAGAAATAGCGAGTTTTCAGCTGTTTTTCGATAAGTCAATGTTTGGGCTATATATATATATTCAAAGTAGTATTTTCTTCCAGAATATCGATGAATTTAGTTTTAATTGCTATGCATATGAATGCAGTTGGAAGAAATAGCTGGATATTGGTCGAGTTACGCCAGTTAGCCAAGAAGTCAGTAACCAAGGTATGTAAAGCCGGTTTCTTCGTCAAGTTAGTAATTCTAGTATAGTAAAATAAAATAAATTCTAGAAGAAAGTTCCAGAAGTCGAGTATTAAGCTCAGTGTGAATTCAGTAAATATGTTTTGTATTATTATGTCGTATTCACAATAAAAGTTAGTAAATTAGTATCAAACAGCGAGATATTATTTCAGACTCAGTATAAGATTCAGTGTAACTCAGCCAGAGATTCAAAATAGAATATCAGAACATGAACAGTATTATCAGATTTATCATACATGTTATATGTGATTACTATTGTTTGTAGAAACCTGATTGTTTTATTTGGGCACCCCTAGAGCTTCCTTGCTTCCCCAGGGTTAATAGTTGTGTCGACTCACCCGCCAGAGGGTGAGGATACGTCACTCCAAGGAGTGGCATGCCGTCCGCAGTAGAACGAAGATGGGATGCAGCATTCCCCATAGCAGGCTGATCAGCATTATAGCATACCCTGTCGAGCGCTTGCGCCCAAGGCACAGATTACAGATTAAAGATTACATATCTCAGATTACAGTTACAAGAGTCCTTCGGACTCAGATATAGTTATAGTCAGGGGGCCAGAGAGCCCAAGCTGCATACCCAGGGGGCCGGTGGGATGCTCATAGTTATTAGGTGAGTGGAGTGAATTTATTTTCTGATGGCGACCTGGGTAGGGATATATAGATTGCGTGTTGATTGGCACCTTCCAGCTTCTGGGGCCTGGTATAGGTTCTTGTATGCTATATATATATATATATATGTGTGTGTGTGTGTGTGTGTGTGTGTG
>JACEIK010004920.1:73506-88734 GCA_018107945.1 Datura stramonium
CTTAGGCTCAGCTAGTCCAGCAGTCCAGGTCCTAGTAGGGCATCAGGTGCCAGTCATGCCTCCCAAGGCGGGGCGTGACACCCAGATTATATTTCCTAAATGATTTGTGCTCATGATTCCCTTAATCTAAACCCTATGGATGTTTCCCATGATGAAAATGATGGTTAAGATGTGTATGTTCAGGATAACTCCCTATCCCCGCCATAGGTGCCGGGTATGTGAAGGCTCAGGAAGCACAGTTATTAGCCAAGCCAGGAAGTGTAACAACCCACATAGTCATCTTGTGATTGTCGATCCATTTTTTCTAGGATTGAACCTTTCCGTGTCTTTATTCTACTATTCATGATTTGCGGAGGTAGATGATATTTTTCCCGAGATGACATAATGAAGATTGGGTGAGATTTTCAATTTTTAAGGGTTCGAAGTGTGAGGGGTTGACCAAAGTCAACAATCCAGGTTGTCAAGGTTGAATTTGGATTCTGAAAGCTTTATTGGTTCTGGATGGTGATTTATGATTTAGTTGGGTAGTTTGCATGGGTTACGAGGTGATTTGAGAGTGATTCGAACATTTGGTTGAATTTATGAGCTTTGAGGAATCTAGGCGTGACCACGATCAACTTGGGGTAAAAAAAACATATAGGGGTAACTTGAGGATTCCAACCATTTCGGAGTGGGTTTCCTGATAGGATTGTGTGTTTGGGTTGTGACGGAGGATTTCGGATGAAATTGGGTGGATTCGAGCATATTGCGTATTTGGCATGATCTTAAGCATAAAGGAGGAGAACTCAGAGGTACGGGACTTCAAATGTTTTAACAGGCATTGTAGGAGTTCATTTGGTTGCCTCGACTGGTAGCGGTGTTATAGTTCAGAACGGATCAGAATTGTCCTCAGATACTGGTGTGAAAGTTAGACAAGACGAGGATTCAAGCTTGGTGAAGTCAGAAGAAGTGGTTCAAGAGAAGAAGGTAGAGGTCGTCTCCGAAGGGGGAGATGGTATACTTCGATATCAGGGTAGTTGGTGTGTTCTAGGTGTTGATAATTCTAGAGCTAGTTCGGTTGCATGGGATGCCCTTGACTATCACGTCAGATGGGGATATCCAATTTTCTCTCTGTTTTGAAGGTTGTTTCCAAATTCTTGGTACTCAGGGTAAGCTCAGTACAGCATTTCACCCGCAAACAGATGGTCAAGATAAGCGGACAATTCAGACCCTCAAGGACATGTTGAGGGCATGTGAAATTGACTTCAAATGTGGTTGGGATGATCACTTGCCCCTTATTGAGTTTGCCTATAATAATAGCTACCACTCCAGTATCCAGATGGCACTATTCGAGGCTCTCTATGGGCGGAGATATACATCACCCATCGGGCGATTTTAGGTTGGTGAGGCAGTGATGATAGGGCCCGATTTGGTTCATGAGGCAATGGAGAAGGTACAGTTGATAAGGGACAAGTTGAAAACTGCTCAGAGTCGTCAAAAGTTCTATGCCGATGTGAGAGGAGGGAACTTGAGTTTGAGGTGGATGATTGGGTATTTTTGAAGGTATCTCCCATGAAGGGAGTGATGCAGTTTGGAAAGTAAGGAAAACTCAGCCCTCGCTATGTTGGCCCCTACCGAAATTTATGAAACGAGTTGGCCAGGTGGCCTATGAGTTGGAGTTGCCATCAGAATTATCTTTCGTGCATCCTGTGTTTCATGTATCGCTCTTGAAGAAGTGTTTGGGCAATCCATCCCTAGTTGTTCCGGTGGACAGTGTTGGTGTGAAAGACAACCTTAGTTACAAGGAGGTTTTGGTAGAAATACCGGATTGTCAGGTTTGAAGGCTAAGGAACAAGGAAGTAGCTTCTGTTATAGTGTTATGAAGGAATCAGCATGTTGAGGGAGCTATGTGGGAAGCTAAGCAGATATGATGGCTAGATACCCACATTTATTCTCTACCGGCTCAGTTTCTGCTTGAGGTATCAATATTGCACTCAGACTTTACTTAGTTTTCATGTTCAGTTCATGTGCGCAGGTTTCTTTTATGAATATGGATGTGTGTATGATTCGTGAATTCAGTTCAGTTGTGTAGTTTGAATCAGAGGTAGTCATTCCGTCAGTTTTTGATTTAAATGATCAGTATTTGAATATGATAATTGCATCTCTCTGCTTTTCTGCGTTTTTCCAACATTCGAGGATGAATGTTTCTAAGGGGGAGATATTATTATACCCCAAAAGTCCAAAGATCATACCCAGGAGTTAAAACAGAGAAAAGTTTAAAAACTTGCACCAGGCACAGAACGGGTCATGAGGTGACCCGTTGGTGCAACCCACGAGTTGTGATGTGACTCGTGGGGAGGCCAGGTGAGGAGTTTGGAAATTTGGAGAAATGGGATCCCAAGGACGTGACCACGACTCGTGGTCATGCCCCACGAGTCCTTAGGTCAGTTGTGGGGTGGGTGAGTAAGTATAGAGAAGGAAGGTAGGCAGTGTACTTGACGGGAGTACCCAACGAGTCACGGTCAGTCCCCACGATTCGTGGGCTGAGTCATGGCCAAGCAGGGAATGATTTTGTTAAAGCTCAGGCAGTGCACTTCATGGATGGTGACCACGGGTCGTGGTCAACAGTTCACGAGTCGTCATGTCTTCCATTAAGAGCCCAGGAGACCTGTTGAGTAGTGTACTTCACGGACCATTCCACGAGTCGTGGCCCAGGGTAACCAGTCGTTAGGTCCCTTGTTGGGACCACCTGGCAGTTATTTCTACGAATTTAGTAAGGGCTTTCCATAATTCCTAAGTTCCTAAGGCCTAAACTACGTCGTTTTGAGTTATGAATAGTGACTTTTAAAGGGGTTAAGTTCATTTTAGGCCTCATTCATTCGTGCATGCAAGGTAGAAGACTAGAGAAGGTGATCAAGCCCAGCATTCTATAATTTCTCTTCAATTTCCTATTAGGCATCTAAAGAAGTGTAAGAATCATCTACCAACAGGTATGTAGGGTTATGAATGAGTTAATCCTTTCACACTCATGCCCAATCCCTCTATAAATCATGAGATTTCTATGTCTGATCTATGGGGTTTTAACCCAATGCATGTTTTTCCTACATTCTCTACATGGGTATGATTTAAATATTTTTCTACTATTGAATTGTGAAGAATGGGCAAGTTTTATATTGTTTTCAATCAAAAATCATGTTTCTAGTATTATGAATTAAAAAGCCCATTGATGAAAAGTTCATGAAAGATGAGATTTGTGATGAATGAATGAAGATGATGAGCTATTGTGGTGAAAGGAATGTTTGCGAGCTACCCATGTTTATAATCATGAATTCAATGTGAATTGAGTATTTTCAAGCATGTTAAAGTATTGGAAAATGCCCATGTGTTCGAGCATGACTCGTGATTTTCGCGAATTAAGCTTGCCACATAGTTTGGAGTGAAGACTCTCAATTATCTTTCAGCTTGTGATATGTCTTGAGCTAAAGTTTCTCACATGCATGATTTCATATTTGAGATGTATTTGGTTATTGAGCTTTGTCAATAGACGATGTTGAGCTTCATTGAGAAACGATGTAGAGCATATGCATGTCTTTGGGAGTAGTGTCTAGCACCGAGTAGGCTAAGAGTCGATCACCCTATGCCTCAGAACTACGCGCCAACATAGGTTTATACTTAATATATATATATACACACACACACTTTGGGACCTACTTTTTGAGCTATCCCCTGCCCCGATTGGGCATCGAGCTTTATATCGATATTATGGTATCATCCCTAGCCCTAGCAAGGTTTTGGATGACTCTATCCATTTGAGTGTAATAGTTGGGACCACGTAAGCTCTATAGTGGTATGTCGGTTAAAAGACGAGTCTCCCATTATTCCTCATGATTTCGATCATGCATGTTTATCGTTCTTGATTTATATATATATCTACACATGCTCTAAAGCAGGTTTGACGCAATGTTTGGTCTTCTTATGATTTTTAAATTTTAGCTTTGGGTCATTTGCTTGAGATGTAAAGCTCGGATGTGTTTGGATCATGATTGTAGAAAATGCATGCAAGTCCTACTCTCAAACTCTTATTTTGATTATATTTTATAATATGCATGTTTTAAATGATTTTATTTACTTAAGCAGTTTTACGTATCTTGCATACTCAGTACATTGCACATACTGACCGCATAATCTATGCTGTATCATTTCATGATGCAGGATCCAGCTCTCAGGCCCAGCCCGTTCATAGTCAACCTTCGGAGTTAGCATCTACATTGTGGTGAGTCCTCATCTCCTGAGGACTAAACTTATTCAAATTTCCTCTATGTCTTTTCAGTTCAGCTTTGTTGAATTATTTGGGATCTTGTCCCATCAACTCATCATGTTTAGAGGCTTTTTCAAACATAGGGTTGTATTCAGTTTCAGATTGTGTATTCTAATGTTATGTTTAATCTAGAATTCCGCTATGATTATCTTGTTGATTCTTCTATTTTATTGATTGAGTTAGATATATGCTTATGTCTTGGGTCGACTTGGAGTCTCTCGAGGCTCCTTGTCTCGTATTGCGATCCGAGCCTCCGTTTGGGTCGTGACATTAGCATTCCTACTTGAAAGTGGGAGGAAATTAATATGGACTTCATTACAATTTGCCTCGCACTCGTCGATAGTATGACTCTATTTGTGTGGTTGTGGACAGGTTGACTAAGGAAGCTTATTTCCTACCGGTCAAAACTACTGATTCAGTGGAGGATTATGCTAAGTTGTACATTTGGGAGCTAGTTCAGTTCATGGAGTGCTTTGTCCATCATATCATATAGAGGTACTCAATTTACCTCCCAGTTTTGGAAATCATTTCAGAAGGGGTTGGGTACTCAGGTCAAGCTTAGCACGGCCTTTCACCCATAGACAGATGATCAAGCCAAGTGGACTATTCAGACTTTCAAGGAAATGTTGAGAGCATGTGTGATTGACTTCAAGGGTAGCTGGGATGATCATTTGCCTCTCATTGAGTTTGCATATAACAACAACTACCATTCCAACATTTAAATGGCTCCATTTGAGGCTCTTTATGGGTGGAGGTGTAGATCACCTATTGGTTGGTTTGAGGTTGGTAAAGCTACATTGATAGGTCCAGATTCAGTCCATGAGGCTATGGAGAAAGTTCAGCTTATAAGGGACAGGTTGAAAGCATCTCAGAGTCAACAAAAGTCCTATGCGGATGTGAGAAGAAGAGAACTTGAGTTTGAAGTCAATGATTGGGTATTTCTAAAGGTGTCTCCCCATGAAGGGAGTGATGAGGTTCGGGAAGAAAGGGAAACTCAGTCACCGTTATGTTGGCCCGTACCGGATTGTGAGATGGATTGGCAAGGTAGTATATGAGTTAGAGTTACCCTCAGAATTAATTTCAGTCCATCCAGTTTTTCATGTATCGCTCTTAAAGAAGTGCTTGGGTGACCCAGCTCTAGTTGTTCTGGGGGAGAGCGTAGATGTGAAGGACAGCCTTAGTTATGAGGAGGTTCCGATGGAAATACTGGATCGTTAGGTTCGAAATCTAAGAAACAAAGAAGTAGCTTCAGTCAAGGTTCTATGGAGGAATCAGCATGTTGNGAAAATCCAATGAAATGATACGAGAGGACAGGAGATATCCTTAGGATCGTTAGGTTCGAAATCTAAGAAACAAAGAAGTAGCTTCAGTCAAGGTTCTATGGAGGAATCAGCATGTTGAAGGAGCTACGTGGGAAGTCGAAGCAGATATGATGGCTAAATACCCACATCTATTCCCTTCCGGCTCAGTTTCATCTTGAGGTATTAGTTTCCTCCTTAGTACTCTATTTAGTTTTATGCTCAGCTCATGTGCCCCAGTTTCCTTCATGTTAATGAATGTGTGTGTGATTCAGGAATTCAGTTCAGTCATGCAATTCGATTCGAAGTTAGTCACTCCGTCAGTTTTTAGCACATATGTTAAGTATTTGAGTATGATGATTCTCTCTGCTTTTTAGTATGTTTTCCCACATTCGAGGATGAATGTTTCCAAGGGGGAGATATTGTAATACCCCAAAAACCCTGAGATCAGACCGGGGAGTTGAAACAGAGAAAATGAAATTTTCTACACCAGGTCACAAGATGAGTCGTCCAGTGACCCGTCAGGAACACCGCGAGTCGTTAAGTGACTCGTGGGGAGGGATTTTTTCGTGGTTGGAATTTTCAGATTTGGGGTGACCACGAGTTGTGGTTAGCACCACGATTCATTAGGTCAACCTTTGTCAAGTATGGTCTAAGGATAAAGGAGGTTGGACAGTGTGGATAATGACTTGGTCACCCTGAGTCGTTGGGTACACCATGAGTCATGGTGTCCCTCGTGGTGACCCTCAGAAGGGATTTGGCAGTGCGGGCAATGAGAAGGTGACCAACAGTCGTGGTCAGAGGACACGAGTCTTCCAGTCTCTCATTGGGACTGGTAGTGTGCTTTACCCTGTGAATTTATTAAGGGATTTTCTGTAATTCCTAAGTTTCTAAGGCCTAAACTACGTCGTTTTAAGCTCAGAATAGTGTGTTTTAAGAAGGGTTAAGTCATTCTAAGCCTATTCTAATTCATGCATGCAAGCTTAGAGGTTTAAGAGGTGATCAAACCTAGTCTCTTCAAAGTTCCTCCTCAATTCTCTTTGGGAAATAAAGGAAGTTCTAAATCAGATTTCTTCAGGTATGTAAGGCAATGAATGGGTGCAATAATCCACACCCATGCCAATTCTCTCTCAATTCATGAAATTCTAATTGATGAATCTATGGGATTTTTACCCAACATGTGAATTTCCTAAGTTTTAATCATGGATATGATCTAAGCATGTTTCTAATGTTGAATTATAATTAATGGGTATATTTTACAATGTTTTCAATTACAAATTATGTTTTCAAGTTTTATAAATTATGATACCCATCCATGAAAGTTCATGAAAGTTGAGATCTATGAAATATGTATTCAAGCATGATGAAATGTTTATGAATGAAGTATGATTTCGAATTACTCATGTCTATGTTCATGTTTTCGAATGATCAAGTTTATGTCAAGCATGTTTAAGTATTAGGAAAGCCCATATGATCAAGTATGCTTCATGATTTATCTAAATTTCATGTATCAGCTTACCACATAGATTTTGGAGTCTAAACTCCCACAATTTTCAGCTTGTGGTATGGTTTGAGCCAAGGCTCCTCATGTTATAATTTTAGATTAATGTATATATGTTATGAGTCAACTTTATCACTAGATGATGGTTCAGCTTCATTGGAAAACGATGGAGAGCATATGCATGTTTGTGGGAGTAGTGTCTAGCACCGAGTAGGCTAAGGGTCAGTCAACCTTATGCTTTAGAACCACGCGCCAACGTAGGTATGTTCAGATTATTTAGGACTTCCCTTGTGAGCTTCCCCTGCCCCCAAAGGACCTTCAACTTGATATCGATATCATGGTAGCGTTCTTAGCCTTGACAAAGCTTTGGACGGCTCCGCCCACTTGAGTGTGATAGTCGGGACCACGTAAGCTCTATCGTGGTAATGTTGATTATATGATGAGTCTTCCATTGTTCCAAATGATTTCAGTTATGCATGTTCATCAGTCATGATATTATGTTTTCAGCAGGTTTGACCCAATGTTCAGTTTTACTTATGATTTTTGATTTTCAGCTTTGGGTCATTCGATTCAGTTATTATGTTCAATTATGTTTAGATCATAATTTCATAAAATAGTATGCAAGCCCTGTTCTCAGAATCTTATCTTGATTATGTATTATAATATGCATGTTTTATGATTTTACTTACTTAGTAATTTTACTTACCCTGCATACTCAGTACATTTTACATACTGAGCGCATACTCTATGTTGTATCGTTTCATGATATAGGCTACGATATATGGACTCAGTCCCGCAGCTCGCTAGATTCCCAGCATTTGTACTTCCCGATCAGAGTTGGTGAGTCCTTATCTTTCGAGGGCCTTTCTTATTAGTTATGTTTCTTATTTTCAATTTCAGACTATAGTGAGTAAGTTGGGGTCTTGTCCCATCAACTCATTAGTATTAGAGGCTTTTCGGACATAGTATGCATTCAGCTTCAGACTTATGTATGTATTTAGATGTTATGTTATGCTCAGACTTCTTCTATGTTAATTATGTTGATCTTCCACCTTATTTGAGTAGTTAGATGTTATGTTCATTCCATGGATCGACTTGGACCTCTCGGGATTCTTTGTCCCGTGTCTAGGTTCGGGCCTATGTTTGGGTTGTGAAAACACCATATCCATCAAATTTGTACGATTGTTCTTCAATAACATTTGGAAAGTATTAGACCCTCTCCCAAATATTCTAACCCAATAGTAATAGAGGTAGACAATCTCATTCAATTTCTTTCTTTCTAAATGCATTTTTTGTATTGCTAAACTCGTGATATATTGACAAAAATTGATAGTGATAATCAAATCATGAATTTTTGCAGCCATGTTTTAAAATAAATGATTTAGTATTTTCTATGCAGTTAGGACAAGCTAATTTTCTAGCTGTCATACACCCAAAAAACATTCTATAAGAAGAAAAATTGTTTATAGTCCATAATAAGATGACACATAAATTGAAATTCTGCTTAAACGAAACTTCCCATGTTTCAAGCCCTTTAAACCATAACTGTTTCAACTTATCAATCAAAGATTGCAAGTATACATCAATCAAATTTTTTGAATTACGCAGACTAAGAACAATGAAATCATGAAATATATAACCCTCTCATGTTACTAAGAATGTTTCTTCATATCATCAACAATATGGCACTGACCCAGATCTTTCGAGGTTAAAGGTATTTGATTATCTCGGTTATGATTTGTTATCACCACATGAACATCATAATTTATCAAATAAGGTCGTGTGGTGTGTATTTCTTGGGCATAATGTTGTACAAAAAGGCTACTTATGCTATGATAAATCTCGTCATTTGCTCTGGTTGTCCCACCATGTCGTCTTTCTTGCAACTGTTTTTCCATTCTGGAATTCACAAATTTCTCCTAATGAGGATTCTAATAACAATTTTATGATCTTACCCATAGTGGATGACGCGGTTGTTGGTCCACCTATTCCCCAACCAATTGTTGTTGTAAATACAAGTCATTTAAGGGGGTCGTCTTCTAGTCCAATCACCTCATACTCGCCCATTCCGATATTGTCAGAGCTAAGTTCCTCCTCTACTGCCTTCTCAACTGATATGACCACGAGTCCCCCACCTTGACGGTCTGCCCGAACCTCTAATGCTCCGATTCACTAAGGATATTCTCTGTATCAATATGGTTAGTCTTATGCACATCCTGCTCTTCAATCGTCTTTGGTTTTCAAGTCTTATGCATATCATGTTCTTCAATTGTCTTTGGTTTTCCCTCAGGTTCCTAGGTCATATGCTAAGGATGTTTGAGACTCCAAATGGCAACAGATCGTAGATGCCTAAATAGAAGTGTTGGAAGAGAATCGTTCTTGGAGTTTAGTTAATAAACCTCCTGGATGTACAAATAGTAGATAGGTGTATTCTATTAGCTTACTATTAATGGAAAAATTGTTCGGCATAAAGCACATTTGATTGCTCAAGGATACAAGCAAGAATACAATATTAATTATGAGAAGATGTTTACCCAAATTGCAAAGATGACAATTGTACGTATTCAATTAGCTCTTGTTGTTACCTTGTCTTGGAATCTTCATCAGATGGATGACAAGAATGCATTTCTTTATGGTGATCAGAATGAAGTGGTGTATCTCAAATCAACCTTTGGGATATGTTATCCCTTGTCTTGATCTTGTCTATCATCTTCAGAAGTCTCATTATGGCCTCAAACAATCTCCCTAGGCTTGGTTTCATAAATTTTAATCTATGATTTGTTCAGTTGGCTTCTCTGAAAGTTTGTTTGCTCATTTGCTTTTTCTTTGTCATTCAGTTGCAAGTATCACTATACTTCTCTTGTATATATATGACATTATTATTACAAGAGATGATATTGAAGGTGTTGCTCAATTGAAATCATTTCTTCATTTTCATTTTAGATAAAGGATTTGGGTTCTCTCAGACAATTTTTGAGTTTGGAAGTTGGGTATACACCTTCTGGAATTACTTTGGGTCAGCAAAAGTATCCATATGAGGTAGTTTCTTTGTCCGAATTGACTAATACAAAGAAAATTCCTACGCCAATGGATATGAACACCAAGTATGGTAGAGATGATGATGATCCCTTTGATCCAACGCTTTATGGAAAGTTGGTTGGTTCACTTGTGTACTCGGCTATGACTAGGTCGTATATCTTCTATGTGGTTCAAGCACTGCATCAATTCATTTCACGTCCTACATTTCTATTCATTATTTGGCTTTGCTTTATGAGATTTGATATGTTCGGGGGGCAACTTTTGTAGCTTATTCTTTTCATCAGTTTCTACGTGTCAATTAAAGGAATATTTTGACGCTAATTGGATTGGTTGTCCCGATTATAGACAATCGATTATTGGATGGTGTATGTTTTTAGCTCCTGATTGGTTTCTTGAAAGTGTAAAATGTATACTCACACATCCAAGTCTAGTATTGTGGTTAAACATCACTCGATGTCAGCTGCTAGTTTAGAGATCATTTGGCATCGTAGGATTTTATCTGATTTAGGAATTACCTTCATTGGGCCATCAATAATGTATGTAGATAACACTAGTTCTATTCAGATCACCATAAACCTTGTTCATCATGAGATCACGAAACATATTGATGGAGACTGTCATTATATTAGGGAGCTTATTATCGATAAAATTCTCATTATTCAGTACGTTTCTTCCCATGATCAACTGACAGATGTTTAAATCAAGGTTATGACGCATTTACGACATCAATTTCTTCTCTCCAAATTATTATTTTGTGATACTCCCCACCAATTTGAGAGGAGATATTAGCTAATGGGCTTAATCAAAGCCCATGTTGTAATATTTGTATTGTAGGATTAACCAGTAGATATTATGTAGCATGATTGTAGGTATATTAACTAGGATTAGGTAATGATAAGTTGTATAAATGTATTACCTATTCCTCAGTGAATATTATTCAAAAAAATAAGATTTCACACAATTCTATCATAAAACACCATATGATCTTGAATGTAGATTCAGAGATCATAGTGCTTCAACAGTAACTACTGCAATGTAGAAATCATATAGAAAAGAATGGAGAAAAGAACAGTCACTACGACAAATAGTATGATAACTGAAGAAAAAAAACAGATAATAGTAAGATTGAAGAATACAATAGTAGGAAAGTTACTAAAAACAATACTGATAAGGAAAACTAAATAACACTCGACTATTTACTAACCTTCTATTCTAATTCTTGACCTCAATATCCTCTTATCTAGGGTCATGTCTTCGATAAGCTGCAGGTGTGTGCAGGGACGAAGCTACAATATATCGAGGATGATCAAGCGAACATCTTTCGTCTAAAAATTATATTGTGTACATAAGTAACATGCTACTTTATGTGGTTAAGTAATATGTGTTTAAACACTTTTGAACAACTAGGTGATGTATCTAGTGGTGTAGGGCATTCTGGAAAAGTCAAGTTTACCTACTTGTAGGTTCAAATCTTAGTAGCTGTGTTCTTCTGCCTATTTTAACATTTTTAAAAGGGCTCCTATTTTATAAAGAAAAAGGAATAAAGTGATAAAGATCAAAACTTGTCCTTTAAATAAGAATAGTTAATTACTTTCTAAATTTATTTTCTATTACACATAAGCAATTATGTGGTATAATAGCTAAATCTATTGTTTTTTAAATAATTCAAAATTAATAGTACTTATTAAAATAATACTTAATTAGAGACTTACAACATAAAAATCTAAAAAAAGGGAAGAGTTTAGTGCCCAAATGGATCCATTTGTCTTTGACTTTCTTTTTTTTTCATTAAAATTATTAAATAAAACTTATAAGTAATTGTTTATGTTAAAGTTAATAAGTAAATATTAAAAAACTCTCTATAACTTTGTCAAAATTAAAGACTAAAAGGCTGCACAAAGAATTTTTTTAAAAAAATATCTCGTATTATTCTGCTCTTCATTTTTCGTGTCTTGTTATTATTATTGTCGTCATCAGAGGTTGGTGAAAGCTTGAAGCATAAAAGTAATTTCATTTAGGTTGAACTTCCTACTCTTTTTTTTCTTTGTCCGTTCACTTCATATTAAATTGAACATGAACTTATTAAGCTAAATATTATACTTTTGGTACATCCATTCAGAAAAAATTAATTATTAATATTGAATAATTTAATGTTAAAATTTTTGATGCTCCCATTTGTTAATTGTTTTTTTACTCATGCGATACTTGAACATCTTTAGTGAATTTTTTATTACGCCATAGGGGATATGTCATGTCCTATCTAATCGTCCCTCTCCAATATTTTTTGGACTTATATCTCTACCTCTCCTAAGATTCGTCATAGCGGACCTCACACACTTTCTCAACGGGGCATTAGTGCATCTTCTCTTTCACCCGACCTAAAATTTCAGTCTCACCTTA
This sequence comes from Datura stramonium, assembly GCA_018107945.1. Classification (NCBI taxonomy): domain Eukaryota; kingdom Viridiplantae; phylum Streptophyta; class Magnoliopsida; order Solanales; family Solanaceae; genus Datura; species Datura stramonium. The sequence goes on from JACEIK010004920.1 coordinate 86,042, forward strand.
CTCTATCTTGTCCACAAACCGCGAAAAAAAAAATCAAACAATCAAAAGAAGAGCAAAGTTCCTTCTTCAAGCTAAGGGGACTAATTCCTTTATTCGGTTTTCTTTATTAATTTAGATTTCCATTCTCTTCGACGTATTGTTCCAAACAGAAGAGAAAACACAAGTGTATGAAATTATATTCTTCATAGTTTGAAGATTGACGTTACTGATGATGGAATAATATTGCAGAGGCAGTAAATAATTGCACAAATTCACGTGGCAATGTTTCTCTTCGATATCTGAGCTAACTCATCAAATGAATTCCCAGCTTCCTCCTTTCTTCCCTTATACTGTGCTCTCTGCAAACTGCTGTTAGTTCACCCAAACAGCTGCTCTATTTGTTGCTGTACAGTCTACTGTTTACCTGAGTCTCTCTCTGTCAAACACTATTTCAAGGACAGATATTTAAGAGTGGTTGGGGTCTCGTTTGTGTCCGAAGAAAAATCAAACAGCAGCAATTATGATACAAAAATTAATAACCTAAGATGTTATTTTCAGGGTATAACTGACCTGATATAATAAGCTTTACAGATCAATTATGTTCGAAAAATTCGAAATTCACTATAACAATTGCAAATCAACATTTGTTATTCGGAAGAGGTGTAGATAATAATATATGACATACGTACATGTTCTTAGAAACATATTACTTTAAGATTAAGCCATAAATATAAAAATAAATGATCAAACCCGAAATAACATACATAACTTTATATTTTATTATATGAGATTATTATTTCTCATTCTAATAATTAAACGACCACTAGGTTGTGGGACCCAAAAGCATGCAAAAAGAATTGGACGCTAGTGATTTACTATTCCCTACTGCTTTGTTCTCGGAACCCAAGATGAATTTTGTTCAAAGAATGCGACTACTGCTGCGGTCACCCATAACTTGCTTTGTTTCTTCTGCTATTAGCATGAATGATATGACTTGAGTCGATGTCTCATCAAGACTTGTGCATTACTGAATCCATCCTTACGATATTGTCTTTGTACTTCTAAACTTTTTTTTCTTATATTTTTCTCTGTGTAACTTAGATTACATTCTGGTTTAATTGTAATTGGAAGAAAAATAGTATTTTTAAGGGAAAAGAGTTAATTTTATCTTTTTATTTTAGTTTAATAGTTAATTTTATCCTTCGTAATATTACAAGATCAGATATATCTTTACTGTTATCAAAATGTTCAACAATACCCCTCATTTGGATGAAATTCTCAAATCACACCAAATTACCGTTTTTAAAATAAAACTCATAAAACCACAATATAACTCATTCCCTCAAATTCAACTTAATCAAAATAGACCCAAATTTCTAACCCGTCCATCCAAATAAATAAACCCCATATTCTTCCAAATATTCAAATCAGTCGAGAGAGATTTCCTAAGAGTGAAGTGCGAATTTTTCAGAAATCTGAGAGAAGAGAGCTTGTTATACTAATGGACATATGTGAGGACAGAATATTCCAAAATCACTACTCTACATACCCCCAATTCGAGTACATTTCAAAATCACTACTCGACACACTCCCAATTTTTAGAATTGAGGATAATTTCTTGGATGAAATCAAATCATCAAAAAATTGGCAAATTTCTGTTTCCCAAGCCCATGAGTCTTTAACTGAACAGGGAGTTTGCGGTAAATGAGCCAAATTAAAACTATCCATACCGGAAAAGGTGGAATCTTGTAAACTTATGTTCTGAGAAGACATAGAAAAAGAGTCCTTGCAGTTTGTAAAGACCCATCTTTGAAATCTATCGGAAAACTCAAAAGGTCATCAACTAAAACACCATCATTTGATTCGTTATTAAAACCCAACACACACAATATATATTATCAAAAAAACTTATTAGGTAATTTTCATGGCCATATCCTCGAGAAAATTAGATTTCAATGCTCTTGTTTCAATCAATTACATGAGAAAATAAACAAAAAATTAAAAATTAAGACAAAGTTTTTGTGTTTTTTAAGGTATAGAAAAGGAGTAAGTATCTCAAAAGCTCACTCAAGTATATAAAATTATTTGGTAAAGTCACTAAACTTAGTTTCATATCTAGAAAGTCACTCAACTTATGGCATTTTCTTATAAAATTATACTATAAGATTTGCCAACTTAATTAGCAAAATAAATTAATTTTTTAAATCATGTAGTCTCATAAATAATAAAAATTTAAAATACCAATATGAACGATACGACACTTATCTTATAGCAATTGAAGTTAATCATCATGATATTTAGTCTCAATTATTCTCGAAATCATAATGTTACTTTAACTATGAATTTTTTATGGTATGAGTTGCGTTAACTATTATACTGTTGCTATTGTTTTTCACCACTGCCTCACAAAAACGAAAAAGAAAAAGTTATCCCAAGACAATTTATATTAAATATGTTTTATATAAGACATGAAATCTACTTTTATTCGAACTGAAACTTATTTCCAAAGAAGTTTCTTTTCTAACACGATTTTTTAATTTAAATTTTAGTTACACAAGCTCTATTTCAAAGCAATATATGGTGCATAATTTAATTTATTATCATCAAGTGGCAATAAAGAAAAATGATAATTTTACTGAAATATTTACTTAAAATCTACTTTATGATTAATTTCTGAAAATATTTGTTGTTATGAAAGTTTAATTTGATATTTT
>JACEIK010004920.1:101151-122359 GCA_018107945.1 Datura stramonium
AGGCTTGCAGATTGTATATATACATCTCCCTGTGGTTAGTTGTGCCGGTCGTGTGAGGCCGTGCGTTTTGTTTAGTTGTTTAGCATTGTTGACTGTGTTGCCCATGTGGGGCCATAATCTGATAGTAGTGGTGACCTTGTCTGTCACGTAGATATACAGTATTCTTTATGTTGAGTTATAGATAACTAGACAGCATGGTGGCCTTGTCGGCCCGCATAGGTTTCCCTTTGAGATGTAGGATTCTAGTGAGCTGAAGTTTTATAAAGGTGGCTATAGGCCCAGTCGTCCGAAGGCTGTATTTACAGCCGTTATATAGCTCGTCGATTCCAGGAATCTGAGATAGAGCCAGCCAGGCACCAGATGTGCTTAGGCTCACCAGCTTAGCAGTCCAGGTCCTAATAGGGCACCAAGTGCCAGTCATACCCCCCAAGGTGGGGCGTGACACAGATACACTACAGTTAATCATGCTTATATTTGTAATTCCATAAAATATCCACATTGGTCATGCTTTGTAGCAGAAATACACATAGCTAATCACAAAAAAAATTTAAAAGGGGTCATTTTTCCAAAAGCTACAAAAATCAAACACGTGCATTTTATTGGCTGCTAAGTACTCCCAAATTACTTCTAATTAAACAAAACAAAAACATTTATCCTAAATATCTTGGTTCTACTAGATAGAATGCCCGAGGAAAAAGAAACACGACAGAAAAACCTTTGGGCGAAATAAAAACAGATACACCCTCCCCTCCCACAAAAGAAACATGCTTCGTCTCCAAAGCATCAAAACAAAATCAAGGAAGGGACATACCTTTGACACTCCTATCATCCTCATTAGGCTACTTAAACTTCACCAGCTACCTCATGGGTTGCCTCCCATACAACACCTGATTTAATATCGTGGCACGAGCGAGTCTCTTGTCTATTCAGACTTCATCAAGATATACCGACTCAATTACTTTTACCTCATGGTGGTTCCCATATACTGCTTTAGCCTATGGTCATTCACTTTGAACCTCTGTCCATCTTTATTCTCCAATTCAATGGAACCTTATGGGAACACCTGTACCACCTTATATGGTCTCATCTATCTGGCCTTCAGCTTGCCTGGATGCAAACGGAGTCTAGAGTTAAATAACACAACTAGATCACCCGCATTGAATTTGGTATGCTCAATCTTTCAATCGCAGAACATCTTTTTCCTTTCCTTGTATATGGTTGAACTCTTATAATCACAATGTCGGAACTCATCCAACTCATTCAACTACTCTAGCCTCAACTTGGAAGCTTCATTCCAGTCCAAATTCAATTTCTTGAGTGCCTATAATGCCTTGTGCTCAAGCTCTACCGGTAGATTGTAGGACTTGCCAAACACCAGCTGATATAGTGAGGTACCAATGGGAGTTTTAAATTGTGTTCGGTATGCCCAAAGTGCATCATCTAGCTTTCTAGACCAGTCCATTCAGTTGATGTTCACTATTTTAGCCAAGATAGTATTAATCTCCCTGTTGGAGACCTCTACATGTCCGCTTGACTGAGGATGGTAAGGTTTTGCCACTGTATGCTTCACACCATATTTTTCAAATAGAGCTATTAAGAGATGATTGCAAAAGTGAGACCCACTATTGATGGTGATGGCTCTGCGAATGCCGAATCTTGCAAATATATGCTTTCTCAAGAAAACTGTGACACTCTTTCCTTCATTGTTAGGGAGTGCAACGGTCTCCACCCACTTTGAGACATAATCCGCAGCTACTAGAATATACTTCATCCTATACGAACTCAAAAATAGGCCCATGAAATCAATACCCTATACGCCAAATAACTCCACCTCTAGGATTTGGGTTAGTGGTAACTCATGCTTACAAGTGATGCCCCCTTGTATTTGGCATTGATCATAGGCTTTGGCAAAATCATAAGCATTCTAATGGATTATGGGCCAACAATACCTGTACTATAAACTTTTTTGTACAGTCTAGATACCACTATCATGACCCCTGACTGAGGATGAGGGGAAAGCCTCTAGTATACCTAATATTTCAACTTCTGGGACACATATGTGAATTAGCCCATTTGCACAGATGCGGAATAAGTATGGATCGTCCCAATAAAATCTTCTTACATCGAATAGGAATTTCTTCTTCTGATGGGAGGTCAACTCTTTAGGAATCATGTAACTCACCAAATAATTTGCATAATTGGCAAACCATAGGATTAGATCTTGTGGTGCAGCCAACACTTTCTCATCTAGAAAAGTTTCATCAATGTCAACTTCATCCTTCGACCTTGTCTCTTCTTCCAATCTAGATAAATGGTCAGCCATCTAATTAGCCTTGGCTTAGCATCTTTATTTGACATCAAATATCACTGAGTTGCATGGTCAGTATGGGCAACCACCTTAGCTCCAAGAAAGCATGCCTGGAACTTTTCGAATGTGAAAACCACTGCTGGCAACTCCTATTTAGTCACTATATAGTTCTTGCGAGATGCATTCAGTGTCTTGCTGGCATAATAAATTGGGTGAAATATTTTTGCTCTTCTGTGGCCTAAAACAGCACCTAGGACAACACCACTGACATCACACATTTCCTTAAAGGGAAGAAACCAATCTGGTGTGACAATGATGGGGGCTGAGTTGAGTCTCTATTTTAATCATTCGAAAGCTTGCAGGCATGCATCGTCAAACTTGAATTTCACCTCCTTCTCGAGTAATTTGCACAAGGGTTATGCGATCTTTGAGAAGTCTTTGTTGAACCTCTTATATAAGCCCGCGTGCCCCAAAAAACTCCAAATTGCTTTGACAAAAACATGTGGTGGCAATCCAGCTATAACCTCGATCTTTTCTTTGTCCACCACTATGCCTTTTTTCAAAAATCCCGTGGCCTAGCACAATCCCCTCTTTAACCATGAAATGATACTATTTCCAATTGAGTACCAAGTTGGTCCCTTCACACTTGTTGAGCACATTGCTTAAGTGTTCAAGACAATCTTCGGAGGAGTCACCCACGACAAAAAAAAATCACCCATGAATACTTCAATGGTGTCCTCCACCATGTCTGAGAAGATGGACATCATGTAGCCTTGAAATGTGGTGGGTCCATTACATAATCCGAATGGCATTCTCTTGAAGGTAAATGTCCCATAAGGAAAAGTAAAGGTGGTTTTTTATTGGTCCTCGGGGGCTATGGAGATTGGTTTGTACCCTGAATAACTATTGAGAAAGTAATACTAGCCTCTACCTACAAATCGGTCGAGCATCTGGTCCATGAAGGGCAATAATAACTGGCAAGGTGTTGTTATCCCCCAAAAATGCATACCTCAGATGTAGAGGAAGAGCTTTGATCTCTAAAACTAGAGGTACTTTAACTGACGATTTTGCTGGAGGAGTTACTCGATTATTCATATCGATGCCTAACTATTTTGGCTTGAAATTGTAGGACCCCATTTCGGCCAGTGCATTCACCAAGTCCTCATATCCTTAGATGTCATCCCCCTCGAAGTTCATAGGCACAACTTCTAGTGTCTCGGCACACAACCTCTCCTCAAAGGGAAGTAGTAGTCTTTTATCATCCTTAAAGCTAGTCATAGAGGTTTCTCTTATATCGAGGAAGTTCCACTACTCTGAGTTCTTGGCCTTTGCTAAGTGGTAACCTGAATAAAACAAAAGAAAAAGGAAACATAAAAGAGGAAATAAACACTAAAAGTTATCTAAAAGCAATTAATCTAATCCAAAGTCGTATTCCCTGGCAACGATGCCATTTTTGATAACACTGAAATTACACCTCAGAAGAAGTACAACGCGGTCGTTGTTAATAAAGAATCCAACCAGGGTGGGGGTCAATCCCATGAGGAATATGGTCAAGATTTCGGCTAATGCTATTACTTATGCTTTTAGTTCAATTATTTCCTAAGGGTGGTTTTTACAAAATATAATAAGTCAGTGTTGTAAAATGGTGTTGTGATCAAATTATGCAATTACCTAGGGAAGTGTTTTTCATGCCCAGGAAGCAAAGATCAGATGTGTCATGACCCGAGCATAGACCCGGATCGTAGAAACGGGACAAGGGATCCCGAGGGACCCCAAGTCAACCGATGGCATAATCATTCACTAACTCATTCAATAAACATGAAGAAACATAATTATAAGCTCAACGGAAGTCTAACTTAACATAACAACAGAATGAACATCTGAAGCTGAGTACGTGTCTAAGTCTGATAAGCCTCTAATCTAGACGAGCTAACCGGACAATACCCCAACTAGCTCAACAATACTAAAAACTAAAAATACAACCAAGATAACTGAAAGTCTAGTCCTCGAAAGATGAGGACTCACCAACCAAGAAGGTACTGAATCTGATAAGTGACTACGAACGAGGTTGAACTTGAGAACTGGATCCTGCATCATGAAACGATGCAACATAGAATCTATGTGGTCATTACGTGGAATGTACCGAGTATGCAAGGTAATTAAAACCTCTTAAGTAAATAAATCATTTTAAACACTCCATAACATATCGTAAGCTTTTATGTGTAAATAGAAGGCTACATGCCTTCATTCTGAAATCGTGCTTTTATCATAATGTGTCTATGCATGGCTTTAGAACCTTATAACTGACCCGAATAACTCAAAGCTAAAACATAAAATTTATATCAAAAGCTGAACAATGAGTCAAACCTCATTTTTTTGAACATGCATACATAAGGTAATTATCAAGCGTAATGGATATGAAAATTCGAATGATATAGACAGTGGGAGACTTGTCACTTAAACAACATACCACGATAGAGCTTATGTGGTCCCAACTATTACACTCAAGAGGGCAGAGCCGTCCAAACCCTTGCAAGGGCTAAGGACACTACCATTATATCGATATCAACATGACGGGCCAATCGGGCCAGGGATAGTTCACAAGGGAGGTCCCAATAATATTATAGAATCAACCTATGTTGGGGCGTAGTTATGGGGCATAGGGTTATCGACCCTTAGCCCGCTCGGTGATAGACTCTTCTCCAAAAACATGCAATGCTCTACATAGTATAAATACGAAGATCAACATCGTCTAGTGACGAAGCTCAACATGAAATCATGCATAAACTCAACATTGTATGAAACGAAGCTCAATATTGTCTATTGACAAAGCTCATTATGAAATCATTCATACACTAGACAATATATAAATATGAAGCTCAACAATGTCATTTCAACAAAGCTTAAAATGAAATCATACTTAGACTCAACATCATGTGAAATGAAGCTTAACATTGCCCTTGACAAAGCTCGACCATAATATGCATATCAATTAAGGATTTACACATAGAGAAGGCTTTACATTGAAATATACGACAAGCTAGAACTCATAATAAGGGTTAAAGAGAAATTTCATCTCAACCATGTGGTGAGCTCATGTCAGGAAAAATCACAATTTAAAAACATCATATGGGCATCACCTAGGGCTCTACCATACATGTGTCTATTTAATCTCCTTTGAAAACATCATCAAAATCATAGGTAAGGTTGGAAACATTCCTTTCATCACCTATTCCATCATCATCACATTCTTCCACAATCATTTCTATTATGAACTATCTACACATGGGTGTTTTAGATTCAATTTTTAGAAAAACAATTTTGTAAAAGAAATTAAGTTAGAATCCGCCCAAGCTTGGTAAATCATCAATATCAACTCAATTTAATCATACCCATGAATAGATATATAAGAATCATGCAATTGAGGAAAACCCCATACTTAATCATAGATAATTTATTACATTTTGATAGGGATTGGGCATGGGTGTGGAAGAAAACACCCACTCATAGTCTTACATACCTTGTATTGAAGAATTCTAACTCTTCCTAATTGCCCAGCTGAGATTCCCCTTTGAAAACCTTGAGAATTCACCTTGATTCTTCTCCTCAAACCTCCAATCTTGCATGCATGAAAGTAATGGCCTAAGATAGGTTTCTCCCTGCTATAAACCCTCTAATACGAGCTTAAAACGACGTTGTGTAGGCCCTTAGAACTTAGGAATTACGGAAAAGCCCTTACTAAATTCGCTGAAAATCACTGTCAGGGGATCCTAACGGGTGACCTGATGACTCATCATCTGGGCTCACGATCCGTTGGTTCGCTCATCAAGTTCATAGGATCAATTTCACAATCTCCCTCTAGACCACCCCACGACTGACATATCAACTCGTGCAGGCTGACCACGAGTCATTACCTCACTCATGAGAACCTCAGTCTTTCCTTTCCCTCAAGACTCCCCACGTGCCACTTGACGACTCGTGGGGTCTCCTCATGAGTCGTTCAATGACTTGTCCTTTTACTGCAACATAATTTCACCATTTCTCTATTTCAGCTCCCAGGTCCGATCTTTGAGCTCCCGGGGTATAACAATATCTCCTCCTTGGGAACATTTGTCCTTGAATGATAGAAACACACAGAAAATGCATTAACATGAAATCATCATATGCAAATATTGATTATTAAAATCGAGAACTAACGGAATGAATACCTCCGAAAAGAACTACGTAGCTGAACTAAATTTAGGCACCACATAAATTTATCACAACATAGTTTGAACTTGCAAACATGAACTGAACATGAAAACTGATTAGATAATTAGGGAAAAAACTGATACCTCAAACTGTAACTGAGGCGGTAGGGAACATGTGGGGGTATTTAGCCATCATAGCCACTTCGGCTTCCCATGTAGCTCCCTTAACTTGCTAGTTTGTCCACAACACCTTCACCGAAGCTACTTCTTTGTTCCTCAGCCTTCGAACCTGACGATCCAAGATTGCAACTGGAATTTCCTCATAACTGACGCTATCTCCCACGTCAACACTTTCCACTGGGACTACTAAAGCTGGATCACCCAAGCACTTTTTCACGAGCGATACATGAAAGGCGGGATGAACGGAAGATAATTCTTATGGAAAGTCCAACTCATACGCTACCTTACCAACTCTTCTCATAATCTGGTAAGGACCAATATAGCGGGGACTGAGTTTTCCTTTCTTTCCGAACCGCATGACTCCCTTCATGGGAGATATCTTAAGAAATACCCAATCACCAACTGCAAACTCCAAATTTCTTCTCCTAACATCCGCATATGACTTTTGACGACTCTGAGCAGTTTTCAGCCAGTCCCTTATCAACTGAACCTTCACCATAGCCTCGTGAACCGAGTCTGGCCCTATTATAGCTGCCTCACCAACCTCAAACCATCCGATGGGCAATATACACCTCTACCCGTAAACAACCTCAAATTGTGCCATTTGGATACTGGAGTGATAGTTGTTATTGTAAGCGAACTCGATCAAGGGCAAGTGGTCATCCCAACTACCTTTAAAATCCATCACACAGGCTCTCAACATATCCTCTAGAGTTTGAACTGTCCGCTCCGCCTGGCCATCCATTTGCAGATGAAATGCTGTGTTAAGCTTAACCTAAGTCCCAAGCCCTTCTTGGAAGGACCGCTAAATCTAAGAGGTAAATTGAGTACCTTGGTCCGAGATAATAGAGAATGGCACTCCATTAAGTCGGAACAACTCCCAAATGTAAACTTTGGCATAATCATCTGTCGAATCTATGGTTTTTACCGGTAGGAAGTGTGCAGCCTTGGTCAACCTGTTGACCACCACCCAAAAGGAGTCATACTGTCGGTAAATACGAGGTAGGTCGATAATGAAGTCCATATTAATCTCTTCCCACTTCCATGTAGGAATTTTAATATCCTCCAATACGCCTCTCGGCCTTTGATGCTCAACTTTCACTTGCTGATAGTTTAGGTATTTAGCTACAAATTCTACAATATACTTCTTCATGCCGTTCCACCAATATATTTCCCGCAAGTCATGATACATCTTGGTAGTACCCGGATGGATAGAATGCCTGGATACATGTTCCTTATGCAATATCCAGTCCCTCAAGTTATTGACATCTGGGACACATAGACGACCCTGATATTGTAGCACACCATCTCCCCATTGGGGAGAAAACCTCCACCTTTTGTCTCTGCACCGCCTCGTTCAGTTTCCTCAAATTTGGATCCTTATCTTGCTTGAATTTGACATCATCCACCAAGGACGATTCTGACCTGTTATGTACAACAACACCGCCATCGGTCGCATCGATCAATCTAACTCCCAGCCCTGCAAGCCGGTGAACATCTTTCACCAATTCCTTTTTCCCTCATCCACATGGGACACACTCTCCATTGAGAGCCTACTAAGTGCATTCGCAACCATATTAGCCTTGCCCGGGTGGTAAAGGACACTCATGTCATAATCCTTAAGTGACTCCAACCACCTCCTTTGTCGAAGATTTAGATCTTTCTATGTGAACACATATTGCAAGATCTTGTGATCCATGAATACATCCACATAGACCCCATACAAGTAATGCCACCATATCTTAAATGTAAACACTACAACGGCCAATTCAAGATCATGGGTCGGGCAATTCTTTTCATGAACTTTCAATTGTCTCGACGCATATGCTATCACTTTCCCATGCTATATCAACACACACCTGAGTCCGACTCGCAAAGAATCATAATACACTACAAAACCCTCAGTACCCTCAGGTAGGGTCAACACTGGTACTGAAGTGAGTTGAGTCTTTAGCTCTTGGAAGCTTTTCTCACAAGCCTCCGACTATTGAAACTTCACCTTCTTCTGAGTCAACTTAGTCAATGGTGCTGCAATAGATGAAAAACCCTCCACAAATCTCTAATAGTAACTTGCTAGGCCTAAAAAGCTTTTGATATCTAATGGGTTCACCAGTCTGGGCCAGTTCTTTACTGCCTCGATCTTCTGAGAATCTACTTTTATGCCCTCACCTAATACCACATGGCCTAGAAATGCCACCGAGTCCAACCAAAACTCACATTTGCTGAACTTTGCATACAACTAGCGATCCTTGAGGGTCTGAAGCACTATTCTCAAGTGAGCGGCATGCTCCTCCTTGCTCCGAGAGTATATAAGGATGTCATCAATGAACACAATCACGAACATGTCCAAATATGCCTTGAACACTCTATTCATTAGATCCATAAAAGCTGCAGAGGCATTGGTTAGTCCAAAAGATATAACAACAAATTCGTAGTGACAATACCGAGTCCTGAAAGCGGTTTTCATGACGTCACTCTCTTGAACCCTGAGTTGGTGATACTCGAATCTGAGATCAATCTTGGAGAAACACTTGGCACCCTGAAGCTGGTCCAACAAATCGTCGATCCTGGGTAATGGATACCTTTTCTTGATGGTAACCTTGTTCAACTGTCGATAGTCAATGCATATCTGAAGCGAACCATCTCTTCCGAACAAAAAACACTGGTGCACCCCATGGGGACTTACTCGGCCTAATAAAGCCCTTATCTAACAGGTCCCTCAACTAATCCTTCAACTCTTTTAGCTTGGATGGAGCCATTCTGTAGGGCGAAATAGATATAGGTCGTGTGTCGATAAGAAGATCTATACCGAAATCAATCTCCCGCTTGGGAGGGACACTTGGAAAATCATAAGTGAAGACCTCTGGATACTCATGTACTACTGGTATGGACTGGATAGTCAGGGTTTCAGACTCCACATCCTTAACCCTAACTAGATGGTACAAATAACCCTTAGAAATCATCTTTTTATCCTTAAGGTAGGAAATAAATCAACCTACAGGCACAACTAAACTACCCTCTCATTCAAAGGTAGGCTGACCTATAAATCTGAACTCTACTGACTGGGTCCTACAATTAACTGAAGCATAGAATACAAATAGCCAATCCATGCCAAGAATAACATCAAAATCTGTCATGGCTAACTCTATTAAGTCTGCTGAGGTGACCTTATGAAGAACTGAGACCGGGCAATCTCTATACACCCGTCTAGCTATAACTGAGTCACTACTGGAGTAAAAACTGAGAAGGGCTCTGATAAAACATCAGGATTGACTTCGAAGCTACTGGCCACATAAAGTGTCACAAAAGAAAAGGTAGTTCGTGGATCTAACAAAGCATATACATCAACCTGAAAGACTCTTAGCATACCGGTGACTACATCTGGTGAGTCCTCCTGCTCCTAACGAGTGGCTAAGGCATAGAATTTGTTCTGGCGCTGGCCGCCAGTTGTGCTAGTAAATGCCCCTGATGTGCTGTGCATGGGGGTGGGGCTGCTAAACTAGAAGTTGGGCCTCGACCACCTGAACTGATCCTGTCTCGCAGTGGGATAATCTCTAAGCATATGTCTAGGCTGCCCACATCCAAAATAAGCTCCTGACCCTACCGAACACTGGCCTGTGTGCCCTCAGTCGCATTTGCAACAAGCTGGAATGCTGGAGTCTGCGGGCCTACTTCTTTGACCCCTCAAGCCTGACGGTCGCCCTCTCTGATCATTTCTGGGACTAGATGGCACACTCAGTGCTAAATATGCTAGGGTTGATAATCTCTGGTGGGTTTACTGTCGGTGCCCACCACCGGGCCTCTGCTAAGAGAATTTGTGGTCCTTAGTCCTGGTCCTCCTGGCCTCCCTCTCCCTCGAATGCGCTGCCTCCATATGCTGAGAGTACAACACAATGCGAGGGAAATCCATGTCCTAATGGAGCACAGCTGTCCTACAGACCTTATCTAAGTATCCTTCTATATCATGCACAAATTTGCTCACCCGCGCCTGCTGGTTGGTCGCTAACTCTAGGGAATACTTAGGTAGGTGGGTGAACTCAAGGGCGTACTCCTGAACAGTCATCCTCCCTTGCTTAAAATTCACAAATTCAGCTTCTTTCAACTCCCTCATCTCTCGAGGGAAGAATCAATCTAGGAATGCAACCTGAAACTCCTCCCACATGACCGAACCTGCTCTAGCAACCCTGCTGTCCTTCCACTGGCGGACCAAATATGCGCAACCCCTTTCAACTAGTAGGAGGCTAACTCTGAGCATCAACACTTCTCACCCCCATAACCTGGGTGATCTTGACAATCTCATCAATGAAATCGTGCGGGTCCTCATCTACCTTGGACCCCAAAAACTCCGGTGGGTTCATCCTCAAGAAGTCCTTGACTCGAGCCGCCGCCGCATTGCCATTTTGTTGAACATGCACAACGGCATGCTTATTGACCTGAGCGGTCAAGGCCTGGACAAGCATCTAAATGGTAGCTCGAAACTCAGCGTGAGCGAGTGTCTCCGGTGCCTGAGGCTCCTGAAATGGTAGGGCTGGCCGATGCTCATGACCGTTTACATCCTCGTGGTCCTCACCACATCCATTCATCCTTCCATTCACCCTTCGAGGAGCCATGATTCTGCAATTGTGAATGAAACTAAATAGAAGGATAGAAAGGCTTTTCATTGCACGACATAGATCATGAAAGAAAGGGAACAATTCATAAAATGTCTAGTGGCCTCTTTGTCATAAGTGTGGCGCACTTCACACCCATGAAAAATACTCTACCTAACGTGGCTTTCAGACTCCCTAGGACACATCACACCTATGGCTCTGATACCAAGTTTGTTATGAGCCGAGCGTAGACCTAGATCGTAAACACGGGATAAGGGATCCCGAGAGACCCCAAGTCAACACATGGCATAAGTATTCACTAAATCATTCAATAAACATGAAGAAACATAATTATAAACTCAGCAGAAGTCTAATTTAACATAACAAAAGAATGAATAACAAAAGTTGAATACGTGTCTAAGTCTGATAAGCCTCTAATTTGGACGAGCTGATGGGACAATACCCCAACTAGCTCAACCATACTGAAAATTGAAAATACAACAAAGATAACTGAAAGTCTAGTCCTCAAAATATGAGGACTCACCAAACAGGTACTGACTATGATAAGCGACTACGAATGGGGCTGAATCTGAGAACCGGATCCTGCATCATGAAATGTTGCAGCATATAAAGTATGCGGTCAGTACGTGGAATGTACCGAGTGTGATGGGTAATTAAAATCGCTTAAGTAAGTAAATCATTTTAAACACTCCATAATATATCATATGCTTTTAAGTGTAAATAGAAGGCTACATGCATTCATTCTGAAATCGTGCTTCTATTATAACGTGTTCATGCATGGATTTAGAACCTCACAACTGACCCGAATAACTCAAAGCTAAAACATAACATTTATATCAAAAGCTAAACAATGAGTCAAACCTTTTTTTAACATACATACATAAGGTAATTATCATGAGTAATGGATATGCAAATTCGAATGATATAGCAGTGGGAGACTCGTCACTTAACCGACATACCACGATAGAACTTACGTGGTCCCAACTATTACACTCAAGTGGGCAGACCCATCCAAAATCTTGTCAGGGCTAAGGATGCTACTATGATATCGATATCAAGTTGAAGGGCCAATCGGGGTGGGGATAGCTCATAAGGGAGGTCCCAATAATATAACAGAATCAACCTATGTTGGCACGTAGTTCTGGGGCATAGGATTATCGACCCTTAGCCCGATCAGTGCTAGACTCTTCTCCGAAAACATGCAATGCTCTACATCGTATAAATATGAAGCTCAACATCGTCTAGTGACGAAGCTCAACATGAAATCATCGATAAACTCAACATCGTATGAAATGAAGCTCAACATTGTCTATTGACAAAGCTCATTATGAAATCATTCATACACTAGACATTATATAAATATGAAGCTCAACAATGTCATTTCAACAAAGCTTAAAATGAAATCATACTTAGACTCAACATCATGTGAAATGAAGCTTAACATTGTCCTTGACAAAGCTCGACCATAATATGCATATCAATTAAGGATTTACACATAGAGTTGGCTTTACATTGAAACATACCACAAGTTAGAACTCATAATAAGGGTTAAAGGGAAATTTCATCTCAACCATGTGGTAAGCTCATGTCGGGAAAAATCACAATTTAAAAACATCATATGGGCATTACCCAGGGCTCTACCATACTTGGGTCTATTTAATATCCTTTGAAAACATCATCAAAATCATGGGTAAGGTTGGAAACATGCCTTTCATTATCTATTCCATCATCATCACATTCTTCCTCAATCAGTTCTATTATGAACTATCCCCACATGGGCATTTTAGATTCAATTTTTAGAAGAATAATTTTATAAAAGAAATTAAGTTAGAATCCGCCCAAGCTTGGTAAATCATCAATATCAACTCAATTTAATCGTACCATGAATAGAGATGTAAGAATCATGCAATTGAGTTAAACCCCATACTTAATCATAGATAATTTATTACATTTTGATAGATATTGGTCATTGTGGAAGAAAATACTCATCCATATCCTTACATATTGAGATTGAAGAATTCTAACTCTTCCCAATTTCCCAACTGAGATTCCCCTTTGAAATCCTTGAGAATTCACCCTCATTCTTCTGCTCAAACCTCCAACCTTGCATGCATGAAAGTAATGGCCTAAGATAGGTTTCTCCCTTCTATAAACCCTCTAATACGAACTTAAATCAATGTAATGTAGGATCTTAGAAATTAGGAATTACGAAAAATCCCTTACTGAATTCGATGAAAATAATTGTCAGGGGATCCTAACGGACGACCTAATGACTCGTCACCTAGGCTCACGATCCGTTGGTTCGCTCGTCAAGTTCACTAGATCAATTTCACAATCTCCCTCTAAAACCACCCCAAGACTAAAATGATGACTCGTAGGGCCTAACCACAAGTCATTACCTCACTCGTGAGAACCTCAGTCCTTCTTTTCCCTCGGGCCTCCCCACGAGCCACTTGACGACTCATGGGTTCTCCTCACGAGTCATCCAACTACTCATCCTGTGCCTGCAACATAATTTCAACATTTATCCATTTTAGCTCTCGGGTACGATCATTGAGATCTTGGGGTATAATAAGACCCGAAAGTTTAAATGGAGAAAAACTGGGAAATCTGCACTAGTTCACATAATAAGTCATTTTGTGACCCTTGGGAGGTGACCACGGGTCATTAAGTGACTCATGGTAAGGGGTTGGCCTCAAGTTCTAAAATTTTGTGTTGTGAAGACACCACAGGCATGACCACGAGTCGTGGTAAGACCCCACGACTCGTTGAGTCAGCCGTGGTCAAGACCAGTTAAGGGTCAGTAGGAGTTTGGACAGTTGAGACCACGAGAAGTGACCACGAGTCATGGTCACCAACCACGATTTGTTAGCTCCCTCGTGGGGACCTATGAAGGTAAATGGACAGTGCACAGATGACATCAAACGAGGACTCGTCCCCTAGGACGACGACTCATCCAGTCCCTCGTTGGGACTGGCAATCAGTTTTTAACTTCGGATTTTTTAAGGGTATTATCCTCATTCCTAAGCCTTAGGGTCCTATACTACGCTGTTTTAAGAAATTTTTAGGGTGTATTAAGATAGGTTAAGCCATTCTATCCTATTCAAAACCCATACATGCAAAGTTCAAGAGTGTAGAGGGTGATCAATCATAAAACCCCAAGGTTCTTCCTAAATTATTCTTCAATTCTTCTTGGTCAAGTAAGGGAGTGATAGAATCCAAGTCTCTCAGGTATGTAGGGTTATGAGTGGGTGAATTCATTCACACTCATGCCCAATCTCTCCCAATTCTTGAAATTCTGTTTGAAAATCTTATGGGCTTTTATTCTAAATTCTTATGAAATCCTAACAATCTATCTATGGGTTAATATCTCTCATGTATCACATCATATTTTACAAATCATGTGAATATTTTACAACTAATTCGATTATAAATTTATTGATTTAAATTTCTATTAAATTTGCCCAATCATGCATGTTCTACAACAAATCAAATTATAATTTTTTATTGATTTTGATGTTCTTTAACCCATCATGATTTATGATTTATGATATGTATTTAATCAATTTATCATCAAGGATTTATGATTACTAAGAATATATGTGCTTTACAAAGTATGTGTGAATCTCATGATTTATGAATTTTTTGTTATGGCCGACTCACGAGCCTTATTTCATGGCTAGTTCAGGTATTTCGAATATGCTTATGATTATCATGATTTAACTAGCCCATTAATTTTATGTATGTAACATATGAGCACTATATATGTTTTGGGAGTAGTATTTAACACGAGTAGGTTCAGGACATAGGTTTTGCGTCGAATCTCAAGACTATGTGCCACCGTAGGTCATGATGGTACCTCCCTTGAGACTGTCCCCTTTTGACCCTAATGGGCCTTTAATGAGTGATATTACACCTTTAATTGTTCTACCCTTGGCAAGGTACGATCACCCTCCTGACTAGGGGTTTAGAGGTTGGACTCCATGTGTGCTCATATGGAGTATGTTATTTTAAGAACCTCCCGTTGTTCCACATGATTTATGCATGGTTGTGATTATGTACTTTGGCTCAATTCATGTTTAATAAGCTTTTCTCTTATGATTATGAATATAACTAATTTACAAATGTTTATTAAACCTTAGGCCCTAATTTTACATTATGATATTTACGTTATGATCACGTTGTCCTACTCTCATGAACTCTTATGTAGTTTTACTTACTTTTCATACTCGGTACATTGCACGTACTGAGCGTATATTCTATAATGTATCATTTCATGATACAGGCCCCGATCTTCAGACTCAGCCCCGTTAGTAGCCAATCCAAGAGATTGCATCCAACTTAGTGGTGAGTCCTCATCTCCCAAGGACCATTTGCTTTAAGATATTGATGTTTCTTTCAGTTTTCATCTTTTGAGAGTTAGTTGTGGTCTTTTCCTATCAACTCGTCAATGATAGAGGCTTTCTTGGACATAGTGTATATTCATCTTTAAATTCGTGTGATGTATTTTAGATCTTATATCATGATTAGACTTCCTCTATGTTATGTATGTTGAATCTTCCATTTTTATTGATTGAGTTAGTTCAATGTTCATGCCATGGATCGAGTCGGAGTCCCTTGGGGTTCCTTGTATCATGTCTCGATCTGAGCCTATGTTTGGGTCGTGACAAACTGGGCATCAGAGCCATAGGTTTTAAGTGTCCTAGGGTTTTCGAAAGTCGCGTTAAGTAGAGTCTTTTTCATGGGTGTGAAGCGCACCACACTTATGACGAAGAGGCTACAAAACATTTAGAAAATATTCCCTTCTTTCATTATCTCATGTCATGCGAGGAAATGTCTATCTATCCTTCTAACTCGTGTGATATACGTTTGTAGAATCATGCCTCCACGTCAAGTAAACGGAAATGACAACGAAGAGGGGCACCATCAAGCCCCACCAGACCATGAGGAGCATGCACTAGAGCCGAATGCCAATGATGAATTCAGGGCAACCATACAGATGCTAGCACATTCCTTAATCACCAAGGTCAATCAGCAGGCGGTGGCGCATCTCCCTCAGAATGGGAATGCGGCGGGGGCTCGGGTCAAGGACTTTTTGAGGATGAACCCACCAGAGTTCCTTGGGTAAAAATAGATAAAGACCCACATGAGTTCATGGATGAGATTCAGAAGATCACCTAGGTCATGGGGGTGGCAGATGGGGAGTGCATTGACTTGGTCTCTTATAAGCTAAAAGGGGTTGCGCACATCTTGTCCAAACAGGGTAACATGTCAATTCAGGAGTACGCTATGAAGTTCACCCGTTTATCCAGGTATTCACCAGAGTTAGTGGCAGATCAGAGAGCGAGGGTGAGCAGATTTGCACATGGAGTGGCGAACTACCTAAATAAGGATTGTAGGATCGCCATGCTGCATCAGGTCATGGACTTCTCCCGTATTGTTTTACATGCCCAGCAGATGGAGACGGTGTATCGGAGGTAAAGAGAGGCCAAGAGGGCTAGGACAAATAATTATGGGATTTCTCAGCCTAGATCGGGGGCGGACATCGCCAGTAGTCTCATCACAGGTCTTTTTCTCTAGCACCATCATCAGCTATTGCACCATCTAAACCACGAGGTGATTAGAGGAGCAGGGTCTCAAATTCGAGGGGCCAGGGTAGAATGCAGATAGAGCACACCTTCCTGTCCTATGCTTAGTGTGGTGAGAATCACCCAAGAAGGTGCTTGGTTGGCTCAGACACTTGTTTTGGGTGTGGAAAACCTAGACACAGACTCAGGGATTGCCTTTCAGACNGCAGATCCAGCAGCACGTCCCTCTCAACAGGTTTCTTTGACTAGTTCAGCTAGCGGCCAACGCCAGAATAGATTTTATGCCCTTATGTCCCGAAAGGAGCAGGAGGCTTCCCCTAATGTGGTTACTGGTATGTTGCGAGTTTTCTATATTGATGTATATGCTTTATTAGATCAAAGGGCTACCTTGTATTTTGTGACACCTTATGTGTCTAGTAGTTTCGAAGTCAGTCCTGAAACCTTGTTGGGACCGTTCTCGGACTCTACTCTTGAGGGTGATCCAGTCATGGCTAGACAGGTATATAGGAGTTGTCCGGTCACATTCCTTCAGAAAGTCAGCTCAGTAGATCTAGTAAAGTTAGCCATGATAGATTTTGATGTTATCCATGACATGAATTGGCTTTTTGCATGTTATGCCTCAGTTAATTGTATAATCTGAGTAGTAAAGTTTGGATTTCCGGGTGAGCCAGTCATAGAGTGGAAGGGTAGTTCACCTGTGCCTGTAAATCGTTTCATTTCTTACCTTACGACAAGAAAGATGATCTCCAAAGGTTGTGTGTACCATCTAGTTAGGGTTAAGGATGCCACGTCTGAGACCCCGACTATCCAATCAGTTCCAGTGGCATGTGAGTATCCCGAAGTTGTCCTAGATGATCTACCGGGTATTCCTCCCGAGATGAAAATTGATTTTTGTATTGACCTCCTACCCGGCATGCAGCCTATATCTATTCCTCCTTACAGAATGGCTCCAACTGAGCTAAAGGAATTGAAAGATCAGTTGAAGGACCTACTAGACAAGGGTTTCATTAGACCTAGCAAGTCTCCATGGGGTGCACTAATTCTATTTGTCCGAAAGAAGGATGGATCTCTCCAGATGTGCATTGAATATCGATAATTGAACAAAGTCACCATCAAGAATAGGTATCCTCTTTTCAGGATTGATGACTTATTTGACCAGTTTCAGGGTTCAAAATTCTTTTCGAAGATAGATCTCAGGTCCAGATACCATCAGCTCTGGGTTTGGGAGAGTGACATTTTGAAAACAGCCTTCCAAACTCGGTATGACCACTATGAGTTTGTAGTTTTGTCTTTTGGACTAACAAATGCTCATGCAGCTTTCATAGACCTGATGAACAGGGTGTTCAAACCATATCTAGACATGTTTGTGATTGTGTTCATAGATGAAATCCTAATATACTCTCGGAGCGAGGAGGAGCATGTTGCTCATTTGAGGGTGGTGCTATAGACTTTGAGAGATCATCAATTGTATGAAAAATTAAGCAAATGTGAGTTTAGGTTAAACTCTATGGCGTTCTTGGGTCATGTGGTGTCTAGTGAGGGTGTCAGGTAGACTCACAGAAGGTAGCTGCGGTGAAGAATTGGCCCAGGTTGGTGAATCATTTAGATATCAAAAGTTTCTTGGGCTTGGTTGGCTACTATCAGATATTTGTTGAGGGGTTTTCTTATATCACGGCACTGTTGTCTAAACTAACCAGTAGAAGGTAAAGTTTCAATGGGCGGAGGCTTATGAGAGAAGCTTGCAGGAGTTGAAGACTCGACTCACCTCAGCACTGGTGTTAACTCTACCCGAAAGTACCGATGGGTTCGTGGTGTATTATGATGCTTCAAGGATCGGACTTGGGTGTGTATTGATGCATGAGAAGAATTGCTCGACTGAACTTAAATTTGCAGCGATGGTATTTGCCTTGAAGATATGGAGACATTATTTTTACGGGGTCCACGTGGATGTGTTTACAAATCATAAGAGTCTACAATATATGTTTACCCAGAGGGATCTCAATCTTCGACAACGGAGGTGGTTAGAGCTACTTAAGGACATGATATGAGAATCCTTTACCATTCGGGCAAGGCTAATGCAGTAGCGGATACGCTTAATAGACTCTTTATGGAGAGTGTGTCCCATGTGGATGAGGGGAGAAAGGAGCTGGCCGAGGATGTGCATCGACTTGCAGGATTGGGAGTTCATTTGGTTGACTCGACCAATGGTAGTTTTATAGTTCAGAATGGATCAGAATCGTCTTTTGTGACTTAAGTAAAAGCTAGACAAGATGAGACCCCATTTTGGTAAAGTTGAAGAAAGTCGTTCAAAATTACAAGGTAAAGGTCTTCTCCAAAATGGGAGATGGTGTGCTTCGATACCAGGGTCACTTATGTGATTCGGATGTTGATGATTTGAGGAACTAGATATTGCACGGGGCTCATGGATCCAGGTATTCTATACATCCAGGTGCAACCAAGATGTACCGTGACTACGGGAAGTCTATTGGTGGAATGGCATAAAGAAGGACATAGCAGAATTTGTGGCTAAGTGCCCAAACTGCCTGCAAGTGAAGGTTGAGCGCCAAAGATCCGGAGGTGTGCTCCAAGATATTAGCATTCCTACTTTGAAGTGGGAATAAATCAATATGGACTTCATAGCAGGTTTGCCTCTCACTCGTCAGCAATATGACTCCATTTGGGTTGTTGTAGATAGGTTGACCAAAGCTGCTCATTTTTTACTAGTCAAAACCACTAATTCTGCAGAGGATTATGCCAAACTACAGATTCGAGAGCTAGTTTGGTTGCACGGAGTTCCCTTGTCCATCATATCAGACAAAGGTACCCAATTTACCTCTTAGTTTTGGAGGTCATTTCAAAAAGGACTTGGTACTCAAGTTAAGCTCAGTACAACATTTCACCCGCAAATGGATGGTCAAGCGGAGTGGATCATTCAGACTCTCGAAGACATGTTGAGAGCATCTTTGATTAACTTCAAGGGTAGTTGGGATGACCATTTTCCTCTTATCGAGTTTGCATACAATAACAACTACCATTCCAGCATTCAGATGGCTCCCTTTGAGGCTCTCTATGGGCAGAGAAGTAGATCACCTATTGGTTGGTTTGAAGTCGCTGAAGCTGCAATGATAGGGCCAGATTCAGTCCATGAGGCTATGGAGAAGGTTCAGCTTATATGGGACAGGTTGAAAACAACTCAATGTCGCCAAAAGTCCTATGCCAATGTGAGAAGGAGAGAACTAGAGTTTGAGGTGGATGATTGGGTGTTTTTTAAGGTGTCTCCCACGAAGGGAGTGATGAGGTTTGAAAGAAAGGAAAACTCAGCCCTCATTATGTTGGCCCCTACCAGATTGTGAAATAGATTGACAAGGTGGCATATGAACTGGAGTTGCCCTCAGAATTAGCTTCTGTGCATCCTATTTTCCATGTATCACTCTTGAAGAAGTATTTAGGTGATCCAGCTTTAGTGGTTTCGGTGGATAGTGTGGGTGTGAGAGACAACCTTAGCTAATAGAAGATTCCAGTGGAGATATTGGAACAAGGAGGTAGCTTCAGTCAAGGTGTTATGGAGGAATCAACATGTTAAGGGAGCTACATGGGAAGCCGAAGCAGACATGATAGCTAGATACCCACATTTATTCTCTATCGGCTCAACCCTAGCCTGATGTATCAGTTTTTCCCTAAAACTCTATTCAGTTTCATGTTCAGTTCATGTGCCCAAGTTTCTTTTATGTCAATGTACGTATGTATGGTTCGTGATTTCAGTACAACCATGTAGTTTAGTTTGGAGGTAGTCATTCCGTTCTTTTTAAACTTAAATGATCAGTATTTGAATTTGATAATTTCATTTCTCTGCTTGTCTGTATGAGTTTCAACAATCGAGGACGAATGTTCCCAAGGGGGTGATATTGTAATTCCCTAAAAGCCCTAATATTAATGTTACACCCTGTAAATTTCCGGCTCATAGATGGCCTATTCGCGTGTTGGTTATGAATATTTGAAAGCCATACATGTTAGAAAAAGGCCCGGGTAATGATCGGACAAGCGCCAAGTCGGCGCGTCGCAAGGCAAAATGCGACTTATAAATCGCATTCCAGGAATGCGACTTATAAATAGAATTCCCTGAATGCGATTTATAGTGTCTAAGTATATAAGTTCGGTTTGTGATGTTATTTCCATAAAATAACTTCCAGAAAACGTGAAATAGGGAGAGACGAAGGAGAGTAATATATATCCGTTTGATTACGCTACCAAACGAAGTCTAAACTCAAATTAACCTCAGGTACCGAGGTATTTAGCAGCAGGGAGCATTCCTACGGTTTTTGTTTCGCGAAA
>JACEIK010004922.1:0-83187 GCA_018107945.1 Datura stramonium
AATAGCTGGGTTGAATGACCCGAATGCTGAAGTAGTCTAACAATGCTCTAAATGTCCTACTCGAGCATCTGTAGCTCATGCATAACTGCGGAGTTGTGGAAAGCTAACTGTTTTGTTATTCTACTTAAACAACTATAGAGCTGGGCTTAATCGGACTTACTCTCAGGCGATCAATCTCTGGATCTTCACAGGGAATCTACCGATCTCCTTGTCTTAGTAAACAATGTGCTAGCAGAATACTACCAATTTCTTATGCCTTGTGCGTATCCACTTGGATTTATACTGCTGTTCTGGGAAATTCGCGGTCTTATGAGCCATTCTGTAAAGACTGGCCTTCTTCTAGGGCTTTGTATCTGAATATCTTACGAGAACCAGCTGAAGTACTAGTCGGTCACTGACTACCGATGTGGACCCTTTCTTGGGGTGCCCACGAGTTTGTCTGACTCGGACGGCTGGCTAACTTGCGGGGTGTTCCACATAATAACTGCTAGGTTGACTAAGGCTGACTCTCACCTACAAGGCTAGGAAAATGATGTACGACCACTTAACATAGTGGAAAAATAATTTTGGTATTGCTAACCTCTGAAGTATGCCTATTTAGTCTCTAATTCTGGTTCTGGCACATGCGATAACGTTACTGATCTTTAGGGATGCTTCCCTGTTACTAGGGATGCTTCCCTCAGCATTATTGTGACGTAAGTGAAGGTCGTTAGACCATCTAACTATGCCCGTATTTGCCTACTACCCGATTCGATCATTAACTCTTGTAGGTTTCTGAAGCCTAGATCTAGCAACAAGCATATAAGTCCGTTAACTCAATAAACTGAGAACCGAGAAAGTTTCTATGGCTTCATACGTGAATCACACTTAACCTGCCCTTTGGCGAGGAGTCCCGCAAAGACGCATCTCCGTATATATTTCCTAGCAAACCTAACCAAAATCTTTTGTGACCTAACCCCTGCGCGCCTACTCACAACATATCTGATATCTGTATATATATATATATATATCAACAACTAATACAATACACTGAATTTTATAGTAATACGTAATCTCTCGACATACTTACTGACTTTCATACCGCACGTGATAATCGTCTCTACGCCTCTAATGATATCTCCCCGTCCTCTCGTACCATTTCCTTGGGTTTCCGTCCCATTTCGTAGAAGCAACAAACACATGCACTTATCTATAATCTGCTATTTAGAATTTCGCCACTCTTACAATGGTGTCAACATCCGCACCTTGTGGCCTTACTTGGCGTCTACATTAAGGGCCCGTGACTGTCCGTTGGGCCTCATCTCCATGCCGCACTAGATTAGAATCTTGTGTCGGCGTCTCTTAACTTCTCCGTGTCTTATTCCAATAATATAACATGCATGTGAAACAAATTAAAGTAATGTATTATCGAATATTAAAATTCAAACACACCACATATATCCACATGCATCTGAATAGTAAATTTTGATGTGAAAAGAACTATTCATGCAACACACATGTATGTCAGATTATTCACTCTAATAAATTAAAATTAACAAGTTTGAAAGAAAGATAAAAAGGTTTGAATTACAAACTCAATACTTGAGAGCAATAAACAAGTTTATGGAATTCATTTCTTGTTTAAATCCATACCAAATGCTAATGCATAATTCCGTACTTACTCTTAAGCAACTTGATTTTACTCTCAAATTTGTGACAATGAGTCAAAGGTTCCGCCAAATTAGACATCCACTTTCTAAATTGATTTTACTCCATTTTGGACCAGGGCGAGGAGGATTGAGAAAGTGATTTCAATCGTTTAAACAATAGAATATTAGAAATTATCGAATATCAAATCCTAAATAACTTAGATTCCTTACTTAGATTTATTTCCTATATATATTTTCTTTTTTTCAAATTAAACAGTAAAACGGTGAAAATCTCACATTTATTACTACCAAAATTTTGAAACAGCAAAGTAGAATGCGAGTCTAGAGGAACTATTATATAATTAGGAAAGATAATTATAACATTATTTTATTGGGTCGGGCTTAATTTCATTAACTAAAACCTTAAGATCGAAACCTTAGGATAAGGAAGTCCTTTATTTTCATTTAAGAAATAGGCGGCCACTCTCTCTCTTACTTTCTTTCATTTAGTTAGGCGTGGTAAAGGATCTCGCAGAGTGGTTCTACCAGCAAAGAGCTAATGAGTACGTTTTATTGTAACATCTGGCCGATTGACTTTGAAGTTGGGCCGTACTTCCTTAGGTGTCAAATGAGTGCTCATCTGCCGCGACCGAACCGATAGCCCAATAAAATATCTACAAAAACCGTTAATCCATTAACCTGATATCAATAAACAAATAGTATTTTTTTTAATTCAATTTATCAATTAAAACCGGCTATTGCACACTTACTCGATCATATAAATATATATGTGTTTAACTCTTAGAGGTCGAAACTTTGAATGTTTGTGGTTTTCATTTCTTGACACTGGACGACTTCATGGTAACCTATTGAACTGTATCAATGGGGACCTGGTCCTCATTATTGCTAGACGCACTATGTGACTTCCCTTCAATTGCTCTAGGAACATGGTTCTCATTAGAACTATTATCCGCATAATGGCCTCGTACACTGCCACATCCTCATCCACCAAAGCCTGAATTTTCCTTTTCTTCACGTTCAAGATGGTTGTTCAGAGTTGCTTCATCAAGGTCTAGCTTTCTCTTGCTCCTAGTTAGAGGGGTGCGAACATATCTAGAGGGTGTCCTGGACCCTGATCGAGTGACTAATTTGGTTTTTGCAGCAATGTTTTTTATGGGTCATTTAGGATAAGAATCTCTTAATAATTGGTAAGGTGAGACCTATAAGCCTCAGCAACTTCCAGCAAGATCATATCCAAAATTCTTGCAAAAAGACTCAATCCTTATTGATAAACTCATATCCTAGAATATTAAAGTGGTTTTGCAAAGGTAGAATGATCACCGAGAACGCATTTCTGCGCAAGAACTAGCTCAAGGCATCTCTCAGAACAATATAGGGGGAACATGATCAATAAACTCAACATGGCCAAAGCGTATGATAGATGTCATAGGACATTTATTATTGCTACAAAAAGTTCAGCTTCTTTGGAGATTGAATAGACATCATCTAGAGGCTCATCTCTACAGCTTGGTACTCATTATCATTAATGGGGAAAGGAAAGGATTCTTCACTTCATCTCAAGGTCTCAAGCAGGGGGACCCAGACTTTTTCACCTCCTCCCTCTTCATTATTGGAGTAGAGGTACTCTCCAGGCTACTTAATAAGCTCATGGACACCGTAGATTTATTCTATCTTCAACAGGGAGCACACATGTACTATCATTAACCACTTTGCTTATGCTGATGGTATTGTTATTTTTACAGGTGGGAAAACTAAATGTATCGATCTCACCATGAAGAAAATCAGGAGATATGAAAAAGCCTCAGGTCAGAAAGTTAATAATGACAAGAGCTTCTTTCTGTTACTGCTAAAACACTACTACATCTAGGAATTAATAGGATGAGGAGAGTGTCCGGCTTCATCAACAAAGAATTCCCTTTACTAGCTAGGATGCCCTATTTTTAAAGGAAGGAGGAAAATCGCCTACTTTAATCCTATGGTTTCCAAGGTAATTAAACGATTAAGTAGTTGGCAAGGGAAAATGTTTTATTATGGCGGCAGACTCACGCTTATCAAGAGTGTTCTACAAGCGCTACCCATATATACCCTATCACCTATGAACCCTCCCAAAGGAAACCTTGAGTTACTAGAGAAACATTTTGCTAATTTTCTCCGGGCTCCAAGGAAAGGAAACAAGTATCAACGCCCGACACCATGTAATACTAAGGAAGAAGGAGGTATTGGGATCAAGACCATGAAAGATATTTCTGATATGTTGATTCTTAGAAGATGGTGGAGATTCGGTAACTCAACCATCATTGTGGGCTACATATCTAAGAGCCAAATATTAAGAGTGGCTCATCCGGTGGCAAAAGTTAGTGTCTCAAAAGATTCCAACCATTGGAAGAGTCTGATGAAGATCAAGGTTAAGGCTAAAATCAACATTATATGGAAAATTCAAGCCGGCAACTCAACCTTCGGTGACAACTAGAAAGGTAAAGGTGCTTTAGCTATCGTTGTTCCCTTTGGATCGTAAACTACAACTCACTGTTTGGTCTTTTATTGAAAATAACATGTAGAATCTTGAAAACCTAATGCTTCTCCCTAACCATATAGTTGTTGATATAAGAGATATTGATATTGTATGCTAGGTGAACCCCATTTGGGAACCTACAGTACTTCTCTACCGCTAAACTACTTGTCAAGCGTGATGAAACAATTTTCTCATAATGTTAGCATGCTAGAATCCTTTCAAAGTGTCCTTCACTTGGCGGCTGATTAAAAAGACACTGCCTTTCAAGGACACGATTAACAAATGTGACACTAATTTCTTTGATGAGTATTCTTGTCACAGGATACCACAGAGTGAGACAATGCATCGTTACTCTATTAATAGTGAAGGAGCTTAGCAGTTGTGAGCATTATTGGAAACCCACTGGGAATTCAACATCATATGAATGAACCTATCATATCGGTGCTAAATAGACGGGTAGGACTTTTAAATTTAAATCATAATTCATAGGCTGATTATGAAAACTTCTCCAATTTTTTATATGCTATGAAATTTGGAAACAAAGATGCGCTTGTAAATATGGTACTTAAAAGATTTCACCACTGAGAATGGAGCACCAAAGCATTCAAGCAGGAAATTAGCCGAGTCTAGCTTGTATGATCAGATTGATTACAATTTGAAGTGGGCTGATATCTGCGAGCTGATAGAAAATCCGCAGACTATCAAAAAGGGTTAAGAACGTACAATGGCAAACATGCCCCAAGGTGATAGGATCAAAGTAAGCACTGACGAAAACTTTATTTTTAATAGCACGAGGTTTTGCATTGAGGGTATAGTCAGGGAAAGGCATGGTGACCACCTCATAACGGCCTTTCCATTCCCATACTATGTGATAGTAACAACATGGCAGAAGCAATAGCGGCTGAATTTGGGGGGAAAAGGTGTATTCAACATGGATATACTAATTTCTCGCTTGAACTTGACTCGTTGATAATCATAAATATGCTGATCATGAAAGAAGACAAACAATCTTAGGCTACAGCAAATTATAAATAGGGATGTCAAGATTTTGGAACAAGGGAATGTGAATATCAATCACATTTTTAGAGAGGGGAATCATATTGTGGACTACTTGGCTAAATTGGCATCTACATCTGGACAAGCTGAGTTCTTCAACAACTTTGAGCAACTCCTAGAAATGCAAAAGATAAAAAAAAGTATTCAAAAACTACTTTTGAATAATAATTAATATTTGGTCAAACTTTCCTAAGGTAACAATAACATGCACATTATAGACATACAAATATATGCAAAGTTTACCTCTATTTTTATGGGGTAAAAAAATTTATTTTCAATTTTCTAAGATTAATGGGTAAATGACATGGAATGTTGAGATAAGAGTAGAACAGGCACTCAATTACTCAATGTTGATGGGATTTGGATTTTTAAAGCAAAAAGATAATATTTTCACCCAAAATGTACATCATACTTTTAACATAATTATTTACTTCGAATCATCGTAGTGGGTTGGGTGAATTTAAGAGTGTGACTTGAGGATCAACGAAATAAGTTGAGAATTATAGTTTCAGGTTTAAATTCCAAAAGGAGTCCATGATCCCATCCCACAAACAGTGTGGGACTCCAATAACAATGTTGTAAATGATCTCTTCACGTATTGATTATTCTATCCTCCTCAATCGGTGCTTGCTTCTTTCCATATCTATAAGAAAGGCTAGAGTATGAGAGGTAAGTTATCAAACAAAATTAAACAGCTCTCATTTTCCATCGACAAACTTTAAACATATTTGGCAATGCGTCCAGCTCAAAGAAAGAAATATGGATCTTACAAATGACAAAAAGCATTTGGCACTCTACTTTTCTATAAGACGTGTTAATAATAAATACTAAATAACATAAACCTTACCATGATTTCTACAGCCTCAAGTTCAAAATGTTTTACACAACTACAAACTCATTAAGAGAGATGGAGGAACATAGTTTGGCAAATGATTGAAAATGGATCTTACCAGTTTTTTAATTAACAACAAAGGCTTCTTGGCCATCTGAGTTACTTCACAAGAGTCAAAATTTACCAAAAGGGCTAGTAGAAAATTACAAGAAATAAAGTGTTCCTTCAACAGAAGAAAGCATGATAGGATGAAAGTATGACGGAAATACAATCCAGAAGATACATCTAATAAAGCAAATATGCCGGGAAAATTATTGTTTTGACCCTCATTACTAAAGCAAAAGAAACTCATAATGCAGTGCTTCCACCAATAAAGGTATTTGCGTAAAAAAAAGCGATAAAAAATAACAACCACACGTTAATGACTCAAAAATTGTACAAAAGATCATTTTTTTAACAATTAATCATACCAGCTATGGTGAGCACTACCTTAATCCACCGTGACACCGTAATTTAAGCATCAAATATTTTAAAGATGACCTAGATTAAAGGCTTTATGTCTAATGTCTATGTTTACTTCTCCATATGTTAGTATATAAGGATATGACAAACAAAAATAACTGACAATATGACCAATCTTTCTTTCAGAAAACTATGACTGTGTTTGGCAAGGAGGAAAACATTTTTCAATTTTTTTATGTTTGATTGGTCAAAGTACTTGGAAAACATGTTCTCTGGAAAAACAAATTTCTTAAAATAAATCTTAAAGATTTCAAGCTCATCCGCAAATATTTCACTAGCTACTTATTTTCGAAGTGGTGAAAACAAGTTCCATAAGTGACACTACGCATTCCTCTCCATCCTCCATCACACCCCATCCCACCCCAACCCCCAGCCCCTCCACCACCTCCACACCCTATGCCCACCCCACCTGATAGTGTTTACTTGTATAAATGCTTTTGAAACAATATTTTCTGCCACTTATCGAATTAAAAGAGGTTCCGAAACCACTTATGTTTTGTGAAAACATTTTCCTTCAAACCAAAAACACCCTTAAAACAACTAAAGCTAAAAGATTAGATTAAATGAGTTAAGTATTTTCAAGCATTTAGCAGCAGAGACAATTTTGAAAATACTTTTTCATTAAAATATGAAATTCATTTAACAAATGAACAATGCTAATTCTTAAACACTAAGAAACATTAGATAATAAGTAGCAAAATAATTTTATCCTTTAAGAAAATATATAGGATGTTCACCTTTGTCCAATCATCCCCTCTTTGTTTGTTCTATTTTCCTTGATAGTCCTGGTTGTATGCTCATGGGATAGCAATCGCAAATGGGTGGGTGAGTTTTCATGAAAAAAAAATGAGCAACTAGACTTCTAATCTTTGTAACAAGTGTAGGTCGTAAAAAGAATTAGTTACGTATAAGAGAAACAGGCAGGTCTCATGAAAATAGAACGAGCACATGAAACACATGTTTTCAAGATGCGGTTGAATGTAAACATTGAGGAAAAGCTATCAACATCAAAATCAAGAGTTAATTAATGAAATACTGTTTATAGCTAGTTCTCCGATGTCTGGTCAAAAAAGAAAAATTAAAGAAAGAGTACAGAGCATAAATACTGAAATCATTGGCATTCATTTTTCTACGTAAAGGATGAAACAAACTCGAATAAGAAAGAAAATTGCTAAGAACAGTACAAAATTGCCTCAAGCTAAATAAATATTATATAAATGAAACAAACCTTTTCATTCTAGTTATGGCGACGATGTGACAGAAATCTAAGCCAAGCATCACTAAGGAAAGAAATCAATCAATCCAACATATATCATGAACGGGTCAAATAACGCCGTGGAATCACAAATACAGACCGCATTGCTCATCACTACAATGTGCTTAAACACCACACCCCATTCAAATCATAGGAAAATCCCCAAGTTCTCCTCCTCCCCCCAAACCAATACATGTTCTAAACATAGGCATCAATTAACCCAATGGAAATAAGCATAAATCAAAGAAAGTAACAGAGCACACCTGTGGTTTGAAGAATTGTGCAAGGTGCGCATTGAAGTAGCAGTTGAGTCTTGGACAAAATGAGCCCTAGCTTGTGCGAAAATCTGTGCTTGATGAGACAGAATGAAGTGTGCATATAAAAGTGAATGTAGATGTGATGAGTCCAATTTGAAAGCTTTGTATGCTCAACAATGGCAATTTCAAAGTGTGAAGGAAGAAGTAGAATAATTAGCGGACAATTTGCCCTTTTCAAAATCACACAGAAGTCGCGTCGGGTTAAAAATCCAGTCGTGGACCCTCAATTACGGACATATATATGAGCTGTAACTTAAGTCGCAAATGACCCAAATGAAAATTTTGCCCTAGCTTATTGAAAGCACTTCACAATCCACAGAATGGACTATTCACGGTGCGCAGAATAGATCGTATTTCAAAATGAAAGTGCATAGCTCATTGTCTTAACCTAATATCAATTCTATGACTCGAAATGAATTCATTGTGCCATTTGTTGCCTCATGGATCGTAATTCTTAGAGATACAAGTACCTGGCTTCCAACTTACGATGCGATTCACGTATCGCACATTTAATTTGTGGCTCGTGACTACATCCGCAAGTAGGAGGCTAAAGCCCTTTTTCTTACCTTTGGCTTTCTTTCCTAGCTTTCAAGTGTCACACCCGCACTCAACACCCATTAGAACAAAAACACTTGGGTTACCTCCTGCAGAAATGCTTGATTTAATATCGTGGCACGACGTGGATAATACACATTGTGTAACACTTTGAGTTGCCTCCCCGAGAAGTGCCTAATTTAACGTCGCGACATGAAACAAGATACCTGAATCAGCCCATGGATGGGTCATCTCTAGAAGGGACTTCTTCCTTGAGCCACACAAAGGTAGTGTTTTGCTTTTGGCTTGCTTCTTCTTGCGACACCTGCCTTCCAAGCTGGTTTGGATCCTTCCCACCATCAACATCCTCAATCACGGATATGTTCTCACAACTCTTGGGCAACAAATGTATCTTACTTGCCTTGAATGTAATTTCATCATCATTGACACATAACTTGATCTCATGCTTCTTCAAGTCCACTAGTGCTCTTTTGTGGCAAGGAAAGGACACCCAAGGATGGAAATGTTAATATCCATCACACAATCTAGAACAATAAAATTCGCCTACAGCACAAACCATTTCACCTTAACAAATACATATACCATCGGCTTTCATGGACTTATTAACCATTTGAAGTTTCATGAGGTGGATTAAGGCAAGACCAGCCTTCTTGTAGATGGAGTGGAATCAAGTTTGTACTTTTCCCACTATCGCGTGTAAATCTTTTAAACAATCGTATTGTGTGAAGTTGCATGAGATAGTGCGAATTCACCGGGGTCTTTTATCTTCTCCACAAGCATAGTGGCAATTATGGCAACCCGCGAGTCATTGATCCAACATCTTCAATATCCCTCTTTATAAGAAACTCCCGAAGGTACTTGACAAACCCGAGCATATCCTTAAGAGCATCAATAAATTGGACCCATAACATTGTGTCCATCAATCTCTCAGTATGTTTATAAATTTTCTGCTAGACCAATATTCAAGGAAAGGGAGGAAGTAGGTCCATGACCTCTAACTTTATCCTCCCGAACCTCTTCGTCCTTTCTTCAAACTCTCAAGTTTATCCCCAACCTCTTCGTCCCTTTCCTCAAAGATTGGGCTAGCTAATTCTCGATGCTAAAATTGATAAACATATTGAGAGATTGAAGGAGGCAATGTTGTGGGTTCCGTTTATTGATGCCCTTAAGAAGATGCCTGGGTTTTTCAAGTATCTTAAGGAGTTGTTTATAAAAGAGGCCGATTGAAGAAGATGTCCCAATCACCACCGGTCGGGCCTACAACGCCTGCATCGATGTGAAGAAGAAAAATAACCCGTAAATTTACTATCCAATGCACTATCAGTCAATATGATGGTTTGAAATCTTTATAGATAATATTAGGGGCAAGGACCAACTTGATGTCACTTGCCATTTAATATAGAGCCGGTCTTACTATGCTTAACCCACACCTTCATTAGGCTTCAAATGAGTGATAACTCCATAAGGAAGCCGGTGGAATATTGAAGACATGTTGGTTAAGGTGAGAGTTTGTGCTTTTGGTAAATTTTGTTATGCTAGATTATGTTATTGACATTAACATTCCCATAAGCCTTGAACATCATATCAAAGCTACTTGGCCATGAACAGGTATGGTCATACCAATTATTTAAAAGTCCTGTAGCATTAGCTTATTAGCACATATAACCTAAAGATATTAATTTCTGCAATCACCTCTTCCATAATTCTTTTCCGGGACGCTTGAAGAAGTAACCTATAACCAAAAAGAGTTAAACATCTTATATATTCCAATACTAAATAGGAATAATTATATACATCTTTAAAGTGTTAAACATCTAACAGAGCTACTCATTTATTGGCAATATGGAAGTGACTCAAACTATACAAATTCAATAAAAACAACAGCAAGAACCAAGAATAGACTAATAAAAAAAAAATTTTAACTATTAATTATGCTATCCATGTTGGTGAAAAGTGACAGAAACCTTATTGAGCTCAATAAGGATAAGCAAGAAACTAGCATGCGAGCAGCAAGTAGGTAATTCAAACCTCATTAAAATATGAAACTCGTCAACTCAAGAACAATATAAATTTAGAAATCAACAATCGGGTACTTTAAGACAATATATAGGATATTCACCTCTCTGCTCCTTCTTTGTCCAATAATCCCCTTGTTGTTCTATTCTACTATTGATAGTCCAATATAAATGTATATATGATGTGTCGGAGTTTTATGACACATTTGTAATTTTTTTTCATAATTTTACATGCATTTGAGTGCTAATTTAAGTAATCATTAATGTTATTTTGAATAAGTTTCACAAAATCCAATGAGTTGGAGGAAAGGCACAACTCACAAACTTCATCCTGAAAACTGAACAGACAGACTGCAAATGCAAAATGCGACTTGCGTATTCAAGCAAGGATTCTATCCAAAGGAGCCGACAAATCTGACAGCTGAAGACTCCATTTTACTGGATAAGATACGGACCGCAAAATGAAAATGCGACCATAAATAAAGGTGTTTTTCAAAGCAATAAGGTGATAAAATTGGAAAGTGAATTCACGAAGGTAGATATGAATCATAAAATCCAAAATATGGTCCATAAATCAAAGTATGACAATGAGAACATGTTGAAGATGCAGAATGTACACTTGCAGACCATTGATCCAACTTACGGAAATGGTGAACCGAGCCTTCCGAAATTAAGTTAGAGTTGGGAATTACTTGAATTCTCATCAATTCGAAAGAATTGACTCGAGATAAACATTGCTCAGTTGTTGAAAGGAATCAAGAGATTGATTAAGTGATTGTTTGCATATTTACAAGTAGCCCATTATTGATGAACCGAAATTGGAGTGACTAGGTGGATCAACTCTATGCGGGAACACACCCCTAGTATTTTCTCCAACTGATTTAACCCTTGAAATCTAATTCCTAGCATTTTTATCTTAATTTACTCTTTTCCAATTAACTTGAAAAGTATCTTAAAGCATTCGATCATATTTGCTTTACTCAATAGTTTAAGTCGATACTTAATCCCTTTGATATAATCCCCAACTCCTTATTGGGTAACTAAATTGCAATCAAACCAAGCTCTCATGAGTTAAACAATATATGATACAATGACATTATGGTTTGAAAATATTTTCAATCCTAAAGTAGCTGGATGTCTGACTTCAATCTCGAGAAGACATTATACGTAGTGAAATATTGTTTTACCTCGCTACTAAAGCAAAAGAAACTCCTCATATATTATTAGAACATATTGCCTCGTAATATATTTATTTTTATGAACATACTCTTCATAAAGAGAGTTTACCTGACCTTTACCTAAATAAGAAAACTTGAACTTCATTAAGAAATGTTAAACTCAATCAAAAGAAAAACAACTCAATATGGTTTGTAGCTTAAGGTTTGAATCATGTTTCAATATTAGTACTATCAATGTATGCAAAACACACTAATTGCAATAGAAATTCTAGTATTAAACCTCTCAACATTTAATAGGTTTTCAAAATGTTTACAGAGAACAAGATATTATTAATGAGAGGAACAATTTTCCTTATGTCCTATATTTATAAATAAGCAATGGATCCCCAAGTAACAAGCCTAGTGAATCTTACATAAGGGATCTGGACAATAATACTCCACCACACCCCTGAACCATGTTGCAAGGCACACAATGCAAAGTAATTCAATATCAAACTAAGCAAAATTTCTGTAAACTATTGAAGCTATCGCATATGAATCATAATAGCATAAAAGGTTCACACTATCGGTATTATGAAAAAGTTCTAATTAAGGTATATTTGTTAAAAAGATTAATATAAATAACTACATTTGAATTCGATCTAGTACGGGTCAATTCTATTGACATATAAATCTCTGACCATAATAAAATACCCCTTAAATTAAAGGTACTAACAAGACTAAAATCAATCTTAACTAATCAGCATCTTTTTTGTTTAATTTATAGCTTTTAGGTCTTTTAAGACAACGTCTCTCCATGTTACTTTAGGTATACTTGTCTCCTTGCACACATTTACTCAACAACCTATAGACCGATGGATATGGAGGTCAACACTGAACATGAATAAGCCATCTCAAGCGACCTCCCCTCGTTTCACCCTCTCTATGTACTACTTGCATCCTATCAAATTTGGTTGTTTTTAAGTCCATACATTTAATTTATATGATTGCAAAATAACATGAAACATATTGTTATTCTCACATTTAATGTGTAGTATTGAATGTACAGCTAGTGTCCTATATAGCACCTATAATGAAATCCAATTCATAAGTTGATGCAGCCGAATTAAGAAACTTGATCATTAGTACCTCTAATAGCACTCACAGTTTGTCCCAACTTTCCACTTACACTTAAGAAAGTTGGTTTACTCCCAAATTAGTGACAATGTATCAAAGGTCTCAAATTAGAAAGTTACTTTATAATATATGGTTTTATTTTATTTTTCTCCGACTCACGGCGAGGAGGAAATGAAAGTGATTTCAATCATTTAAACAATAGAATATTGAAAAGTGCGAATATAGGAATAGCAATTAGAATACTTTAAGTTACAATTTTACTAAAAAGAGGCCAAGAAAGAGAAATCTTCAACAAAGTATGAAGTACAAAAATTTGATGGCTAAAAATGGCATTCCAAATGGCTAACATAGCGTGTTTCAAGTAACTCTTCTTTCCCATAGTCACCACCTCTGCAGATTGATTACTCATTTTTCCGTCATTTGTTAATTAATCAAAAAGTTTCTAAGATAAAATGGCGGGCTTCGCCATGTTCAACCCTTTTGAAGACATAAATTCAAACCCCCAACACCAAACTATTCGTTATTAGTAAAGAAACAACATTTCATTGGAATAGGGTGGGAAAAATTCCATACACACATTAACAGTTGATTTGTCGGGAGCGTAGTTCTAGTTTGAGGATAGAAAATAATTTGATTTTTCTAAAACTAGAAAGTTTAACAGAGAATTGCTCAATACTAGTAGGAGTGTATCGCTCACTCCCTTCAAAACTGTCTTAAAATTCAAGAGATAAATAAATCAATCTGAGATGGACAGCTTTATGTACAATACTATAACAACAACAACACACAAAAATAACTATGTTTTAATCCTCAACAAATTATGATCAATTATATGAAATCCTCACTTACTATATTTCCCTATTTAAATTCATCTCATGAAACATTGTTCAAGATCTTACATATATAAGGACAAAAAAATTATAAATACCTTAATAACACAATCCTAGATACTCAACCTGGGTAACATTGAATGTGAAACTAGTTCCTCGAGTAGAAATCAAAAGAAAGCAAAGTTCTTGTTTTTTCCATTTAAAGAAACACTTGTGCGTCTACACATTAACTGTTGTCGGTTGATAAATGGAAAACATCCAAAAAGTAACATGTTAGCACATCTAAAAGAAACTCATTGTAACAAAGTACAATTAAGCTAACACAGCTTCGTCATTTAGGTCGACTTATAAAATGGATTAACCGCAATTGCATGTATCATTCATGGAAGAGCAGTTGACGAGTGAAGAGTACTCCAGTTTGCTAAAGAAACCTTGACAAAACCCAAACAAAACTGTATCAACATCAAGGGTCTCTACAATATTTTCTTGCTTTAAAGAATTGCTTGTACATTTTACATATTACAACAACATATGGTGTGTAGTCCAACAAGTGAGGTTTGGAAAGGGTGGGGTGTATGCATACCTTACACATTAACATTGGTAAATGGTTCAACTACAGTTACAAAGATTTATTGGAAGTTTACGGGTATTAAATAGGCGAGTTGGATTGAATTTAAACAAATTAAGTTGGGTTGAGGTGACAAGCATAGGCAGACCATTAACTCACCAAATCTAAGGTTATTTGATTAAAATAAATCGGATGAAGATTAGTTAAAACAAAGGGTCATAACCCAATTGCCTAACTCTCTAACTGAATTTTTAATTTCGCTTCTTTTAATATTTAAAATAACAAAAAATTAATAAACTCTTTTTTGTTTATTATTGTTTTATCTAATATCAATTTGACTACATGGTTAACCCAAATCAACACAACTTTTATATGGATCAACTTAGATTGTGCCCAAATTGACCCGGGCTGAGGCAGATCTAAGGAGTTGAGAGGGTGTTCACCGATAACATTTTTTATTTTTTAAACCCCCAATGAAAATTTTGATGTTCCTAGGTTAACCAATTCTTACCAATGAGTGAGGTGGGAATCTCATCATGTGTTAGGGTGAGCTAACTTACAGACCAAAACACAGAAGAAGTAAAGCTTTTTGATTAAAAAAAGTCTCAAAATTAAACATGAAACAATAAACATCAATCCGATAATCTCATCAAAATTAATAAGAAAGAAAAAGCAAAAGTAAAATGCAAGTCTTGTGAAACGCTAAAATTTTTACCTCTTGACAATAGTAAACCCCAATATGTCTCACCCATTTTTCGATACTCGACTCAAGAAAACTTTGTGAAACCTATTAGAAATGAATGAATCTTTCTTCTTGTGGTGCTAATAACAAGGTAACATATTTGGCTGTATCCTTTCCATTGAGAAGACATTTGTCTCTTCTTTTAGGGGAAGGGCGACAATCACTATATAGTGCTAAAGTGAGGTGTCGGTTAAGTTCTAAAATGAAATATTTTTTTCTTTTTAACTTTTGTTTGGTTGTGATTTGGAGTGACACGTTTTTTGTTTTTCCGTAACATGCGTTACAAGTTATAAAGTAATGAAATATCTTTTTTAAAAACATTTAATTTTTATTCAATATTAAGATAAAATTGTATATTTTTTATTTTTTTTATTTTTTTTATTTTTTTTAGTTTTTTTAATTTTTTCACCCTTTTTAATTTTTCCACTTTTTCTACTGGTTTCTCTTGATTTTTTTAGCTAGTTTATTAATTTAATTAAAAAGTTCTTTATTTTCTTAAACGTCGTGTCAAGTTAAAATCAAACAAATAAACTGAAACGAAAAGAATTGGTATTTCTTCGAATTTATACCAATTAAATATAATGTTTTGAAGAAATTTCATATATAAAAAGTGCATTTAGAATAATTTGGTCTTAAAAACAATAGTAAATCACCATTATTTCAAAAAGAGTGTTAAACGGGTTTGTTAGATTAAAGTTGTTGTTTTGACAAATTGATGGTTGAGTTGTTAATTTGTTTTTATAATATATGGATGCTTTTTTGTTTCAAATTTGGAGCTTATTTAGAGTAGATTTGGTGTTAAAATTCGAAAGAAAAAAATTGTCAAAAAAAAAACATTCAAACAAACATGATTGATATTCTCACTGCTTTTACATGCATTTCAATAATACACGAGCAGATCTATAGCCTTATCGACAAATATTGGAACATCTGCGTCAAAAAATTACACTAAGTATATAAGCCCATTTAAATTTTATAAAGTATACATTTTAATTGAACATCCTTAGCATAACCAGCTGTTTGGCGAGCGATAAAGAGTCACCAAAATTATTGAATGTTGCAAGTTCAAATTTGGGATGCAACATTTGCTAGAACTATTTGTATTTGTTTTATTTGACAAAAGTTTTGAACATCCTTGATAATTCTTTTGGCTATGCCACTGATCATGCATGACTGAAGCACAAGCATGCATGAAAAATTCAAACCCACGTGATTGAAATATTAATCAATTTTTACATGCCCTTCAGTTAAAAATGTTTGAAGTTAGCCTGCTGTAAAAAAAATTTCAGCAAAAATATTCTAAATTTAACCTTGTAAACTTCATAACTTCAGTAAAAAATGACCAAAGTTAACCTTGACAAATCATATTAAATCTCAAATAAAATTGTCCAATATTTAGTTTTCACGAAAACACACTAAATAAAAATTCAATAAAACAATAATTTTCAACTTTCAATTGCATAATGTAATTAACTTTTTCGGGTTAGGGCAAGAATCACTTTGCCTAAAGTGAATGCTACGTTTGATTTTTCAAAACATGTTACAGATTACAAAGTAATGGATATGTACTTTTTCTTTTTTGAATTTATGTGTCTTAATTATTAGTTAAAGAGTTAAAATATTTATTTTAAATTATGATTTGAATTGTTAATTAGTGTGGCTTATTATACTTTTTAGAAAAAAGGGGAAAATATTCTCTTTAACTATGCGATTTTGATCAGACGATATACACTTTATGCAAGTGATTCATATATATCCTCGTCGTTTAACAAATGATAATATACCTTTGTTACATCCTGAAAGTTTCTAACGCTAGTCGGCCCATTCGTACGTTAGCAAGAGTTTGGAGTTTAATACGTACGAGGAAGGGCCCGGGAAAGATCGAACGAGTACGGAGACGGAACTGTGCGGGAGAAGGCCGGGCCAGCTGCCCAGCAATGTGGCACGAACCTTGCTCCTCCGTGTTAGCCCCGTGGCACGCCCGTAAAATGGCGCGTTAAACCGTGCCACGTTGCCCCGTCCACCGCCTCAAGTATATAGACTCCATCCTTTGATTTTTATTCATTTATGCATATATATATGTACGGCCAAAGATGAGGAGACGGGCGAGCCTGATAATTTTCATTCCGTTTACGCTCCAAAACGCCGTCCAAATCCAAATTAACTTCGGGTACGAAGTATAAAGCGCGAGGAGCATTACTTCGAGCAGTTTCACGAAATTCACTGGCGAATCATCTTCCCGCCGAGCTAAAGTTGTTGCAATGGCTCCAAACTAGCGTCAATACGATCACACAAAGCTTAAAGTAAGCATTTCTCCTTCAAAATCTCAAGAAATTAGTGAGTTTTTGATCGTGGATCAGTCGAGTTGAAATATAGTTAATATTTATATATAAAGTTATCGTTTTCTTCTAATTTAGTATTGAAATTAGCCTCATTCTTCTAATAATACGATTGTAGTTGAGAAGAATAGTTGAATACGAACAGAAACTCACCCAAGTTAATCAAGAAACGCGAACGAGGTATGTTAAGGCGCTTCCTTCGGCAAGTTAGCTTTTAGCATGATAACTCAGTTTGAATTCCAATAAGACTACCAGAAGCATGTTTATTGTGATTAGTCGCTATTAATGAGATCAATATTCTATATTAGTTGGGATGAGTTATGCCTGCATAGCCTCCATGACCGACTCCTGTTACTAGCCGTATGTCATCCGCCAGGAAGAAGATGGGGTTCCCGTATCTCATATGTCGTGATTGGCCTTACATACACCCCCGTCGAGCTTGGTGCCCAGGGTGCAGATATCAGGAGTCCACGATACTTAGACACACATAATCGGAGCCGAGCGGGCTCGCTGGGTGCACTGTGGGATTGGTAGGACGACTATAGCTATTACTCGACCTGTGCTGTGACCTTGGATAGGTAAATAGACTCAAGTGTGCTCACCAGGGCTTATGGGGGCCCCAGGGGGTTATTCTCGTGCTGATTATACTCTTTCGGCTTATGGGGACCATGTAAGGTTTATGTTTGTTTTAGTTATTGATAAATTAGACAAAGAAACTTTCTATGACCCGTGTATGACTTTATTCCCTTCTTCCGCCATTTTCGCTCAGCTTTACTTCAGTCATTTACAATTATCGCCTTATATATTCAATACATATTGTATTGACGCCTTCCTTCCGGCACTTCATTACTTGTCTACGTAGATACGGATAGATGAGGAGTGTGTCCCTCGTAGTTTCCATCCAAGCATCACCAGAGCAGTGCATCCTTTCTTCCGGCTTATAGATAGAGGTTTATTCCCTTTTTGATTGTACAGATTTTTCGGGTAGGCCGGGGCCCTGTCCTGCCCATCATATTACTCCTAGAGGCTGGCAGATTGTATCTATTTCCCTGTGGTTAGCTGTTGCGGGCCATGTGGGGCCTATGCTTTTGATTTATGTGCTGGCCGTGTGGGGCCTTGTTTAGCCGGGAGCAGATTGGGGCGGCCTTGTCGGTCATAGTTTAGCGTAGCCTGGATTTACTTTACAATCATAACTAGATACCATGGTGGTCTTGTCGGCCCACATAGGATTTCATGTTGTTGTTGATTCTGGTTAGTTGGTTTCCTTTTACAAGTGGCTATAAGGCCTTGTCGGTCGGGGGTTGTGTTTATAGCCGAGATATAACCCGTTGTTTCCTTGATTTAAGAGTTAGTGTCAGTCCTACACTAGAAGTGCTTAGGCTTAGTCAGCTTAGTCAATTCAGGATCCTAATGCGCACCAGGTGTCAGTCATACTCTCCCTGGGGGAGAGGATGACACCCGCCATCTAACAAAAGGGTATATTTATCCTTTACATTAACAACCGAAATAAAAAAGAAAGATCACAAAAACTGATTTTTTAATTTTCAAAAATGTCAATGGCTTCAAAGATTACCTCATTTTTTTTCTATTCCTCAAAAGCTGATCCAGACCTAACGCAACTAAAAAAAGAATCTCTTTTATTCAGATCTAATCCAAACATTATTTTATGACTCGATTAAAAAGAACAAGCTTTTGTCATTTGGATCGCTTCAGCAAATAAAATTGGTTGAAGTAATTTTAAAGCATGTGACATTTTTGAATTTAAAAAATAATTTTAGAATTTTTTTAATTCAGTAAATATAAGTATATTACTGAAAAGGGTAAATATGAATTATTTATTAGATGAGAAATTTATATGCACCACTTTTTAAATTATATCCGCTCTAAACGCAAGTTGAGAAATATATTTGTTCTTTTTCCTTTCTTTTGGAATATGTGTGTCTTAATTATTATTTAGGAATATATATATATATATATATATATATATATATATATATATATATATATATATATATATATATATACATACATACATACATACACGATGACAATTTGAATTGTTAATTATTGTGGATTATTATACTTTTAGGAAAAGGTGCAAATATATTTCTTAACTTTGCAATTTAGAGTTGATATTTTTAACCGTCATTAAACAAATGGCGTAAATATATCCTTTTCAACTAATGGAAGTAAAAAAATCGATTTAAATTTTTTTTTTCTTTAAGTAAAATAAAGGGAAAAGGATCAAAATACCCTTCTCGTCTATTAGTTAGCTTTGTTCCTAGTTATACTATAGGGTCAAATATGTTCCCGCGTATTTGTAAAGTATGCAAAAATACCTCTCAATCAGACGAAATCCCCCAAATTAACTTAAATTACTAGTTTTTCCCTTTAAACCCAAACCCCATTTTTTTCTCTCTCTCTTCCACCTCCAGTCATCCAGACCTTCCTCCCCACCACCCGGTCATCCAGACCTTCTCCCCACCATATCTGGCTCTAAACCGAGATGCATCATAAAACTTCTGTTACCGTTAATTGTCCATCGAACCGAGGAACATCACCTAAAGAGAGAAAAAATTTTCTACTGAAAAACAGAAAATCCAAAACACAAGCACAATAGAAAAGAAGCACCGCACTCATGCCTGCTTTAGTAACGGCAAGACATATTTAGCCCTATAGTATAACTAGGGACAAAGTTAGCTAATATATCAAAAGTAGAGGGTACTTTTTCCCCTTTTCCCTAAAATAAAATCCATATAGGGGTATATTTGACCTTTCGCAAAGTTCGGGATATTTGATTCTTTTCTGCAAAGTTCAAGGGCATTTAATCCTTCACACGTAAGAAATTTCTTTAATTCAATGGATTTGATTTATTACCTTACGATAAAATTTATCTTTTTTCATTCATTTTCTTGTTAAATCCACTATATGTCATGGGAAAAAAATCTATGCGGATAAAAATAAAAATTTTCACTTCCCTCCACCAAAAATAGTATATTTGTGTCATGTAACACCGGGGTATAAATACACTAATTTTTAAATAAAGGATATACATATTCTAAATCGCAAAGTAAAATAGTATACATGCCTTATGTATCCTCCATTACGTTAGGAACATCCGCAACTAAATCAAATGTAGATTTTGTTCTTACTAAAACATAAGTGATCTTATTTTCTCATGTTTGATTAATAAGAAGAAAATATTATCACAAGAGAATTAATTAGGTATAATCTGAAAAATATTGTGATATCGCATCGGGATCCAAACCCTATCTCGACCCGAGCCAACCTTAGACAGATCCCAACTCAAAAACATGATCCTGACTGAGCCTAGTC
The DNA here is from genome assembly GCA_018107945.1 of Datura stramonium. NCBI lineage: Eukaryota > Viridiplantae > Streptophyta > Magnoliopsida > Solanales > Solanaceae > Datura > Datura stramonium. The sequence continues at coordinate 20,823 of JACEIK010004922.1, forward strand.
GAACACTCGGCCCAAAGCCTAATGTCAACTCAAAACCTAACCTCGATCTTAATCTCAAAAAGAGATCTAAGACCCGACTCGAGTTAGGGACCACCCGATCTCGGACCACGAGGTTGGTCGAGCCGAGGTCAAGGTTGGGGTTTGGAGTTACTCGAGTCAGTTTACCTGTCAGGTCGGGAGTTTGATCCTAGGTCGGGGTTGAGATCGAGGTTGGGAGTTAAACTCGAGGTTGGGTCGGGTCATGGGTCAAATACCAAGTCGTTGTCAAACTTAGATCACGAGTCAGTGTTGGGAGTTGCATCCCGAATCTGATCAAGGTCGAGAGTTATGTCCCGAGTCTCGAATTTAGGTCGGGAGTTGATCCCGAGTCGGGGATTTGGATCGAGAGCGAGTACTCGGGCTGTGTGGTGGCTGCGAGCATTGGGTCAAAATTGGGAGTCAAGTTCTGGGTCGAGGATTGGCAGTTGGGTGCTAGGAGGGGCCAAGAGCTCGGGTCTCGAATAGGGTTGAGTGGTAAGGTTGAAAAAGAATTTTGAAAAATATTGTTCTTACTTCATGTAGTAAGTCATTTTATTTAAATTGGAGGAAAATAAATTAATTTGAAAAATATTTTTTAAAATATTTAAGTCAACCAAAACATGAGAAACTTAAAATATTTTTTTAAACATGTTATCCTTCATACAAAACATTTTCTAGCTCTTACTTTTTCAATACTTGTTAATTAATAGATGTTTGTTATTAGGATTAGTAAGGTAAATCCTAGCTCCTCTTGCTTGTTGTACTTATTTCTATTGAAATTTTTTAAAATTAATAATAAAATGCGACATTGTCCAAGAATATAAATTCGCAAAAAATTAATACCCATAGTTACATCGTATATATACTACATTAATGATTGAAAATGGATCGAATCCAATTCATCTAGGCATGGGAAAGTTACCTTATTCGATAAGTAAAATAAGGATATATAATCCAATTCTTTGAGTTTGCTGTTAGATGAAAGAAAACTCCAGCAACATTGAATCTATTGTATATACACACTTACAAACATCATTTCTTCAACTTAAATTTGTTACCTCCTGATTATACATCACAACTCTTTACAAGATTGATTACTAATGCAACAAAGGCAAATCATTTCTTAAACCCTAGCATCATCTAAGGATGAAGATGGCGGGTTCATGAAATTGATCTCCCTTGGTGGTGGCTTGAGGATGTTTGTTAAAGCATCTACACCTCTCATTTCAATGACTGTCTTGTCGTAAGCCAGAGCAACTTCTTCAATGTTGATGTTCCTAACTAGACTCGAGCTTTCTTGTTTCTCGAACTCTGCCACATACTTGCCCCAATTCTCTGTCTAACCTTTGCACTTTTTCACATTTGTCCGCTGCAACTTAATTTCGTTCTTCTCATTGAATTTTCCCATTGAAATCGCCTCGGTCTTTTCAATCCCCAGCTCATTTACTTTTCACATGCTTTTTATGTCGCTCTGACTTTTCTCCTTAGGTCTTCCCTTCCTCCTCATTAGATGAGTTATGGGATCATGATCCGACATTCATGGCAGGTGGTAGGATAGAGGAACTTTCTTCGAATTGATCGGTTGATTATCCGCTTGCTTCATTTTTTTGAGCTTTCCGATGACCTCTTTTTCATGATGTTCTTCCTTTGATGCCATGGCTTTACGAAAAGAGAAAACAACAAAGAACATCATAAGTGTGTTAACTTAATTTATGATAAAAAAAATTCTTTCTTTATTTCTATATATAAAAATATCCATCAAACATTTTATCATTAAGAAAATTTCTTTATTTCTATTTATAAAAATATCCATCAAACATTCTATCAATACGTATGAGGTAATCATACCCTAGCACTTCATGAATTTTTAAAAGGAAATGTAAACGAGAAAAGGCACTAAGCAAACAAATTAAAACAAACCACCGACTCAAGTTATGTATTGTATGTGTCATTATTCAGATGTGAACTACATATATATATGCTTTCTGAGTTTATCTTTACAAACATATATTATGTTAAGTTTTATGTCAACTGTCACAAAACACAACAAACTCATGAAAATTCTAGATCTGCTTCTGTCCGACTCTTTAGTGTTTTTAACAGAGAAGTTCCATAAATACATGGAAGAAGTCATAAAGTCCTTAGAAAAAGTTCAAACAATTCAAAAGACAACCAACACATTAAAGAAAAACAAAGAAGAAGACTTTTGAATACGTAGAATATATCAAATTATCAATAAACAAAAAATCAACAATTTTAAAAAAAATCACATGCCAAATCAGCTTAGTTTCTATTAACCTTTCAGAAGCAATTTTTAGTAACTGAAAATAACATGTTCTTTACACTTACGTATATGAAGTTTGTGCATAGTATTCTGTAAGTGAATCTACACCACAAGCTGATCTTCACCCTTTCTTAACACTGGTGTGATACTGGACATGTACACCTTACGCCGCACACACCACATATATAGTTCTGCACGCTCGCATTTCTTTCCTATATTAGACATAAAATTAACTGCAGAATTCATCTTTCCAAATATCATGCCAAATCGGCTTTTAGTATTCTTTCAGAAGTAGTTTTTATGTCCTTCAAGCAAAGTGATAGAGACCATGTTAGGCTCAATACACAACCAAGCAAGAAACAAGCATTTGGTCACAGAGAAATATCAACCTAGGCAATTTTGGAAATCCTTTTTGGTTGAACATGAAATTTTATTCAACCAACAAGTAATGCTAAATATTGAAATTAAAACAGAATCAACTAAATTTGATTATCAGGACCAAAAAATTTGGTCCTTTAAGAAAATATATAGGTAACTCTACACAGTAGTGATATTTTTGGTTGTCTCTCATCTTGGATTCTTATCTAATGATCCCAGCTACGTAATCCCTTCTTTGTTATTCTACTTCACTCTTGATAGTCCAATTTATATATTTAGTGATAGATTGAAACATAACTCAAGAAATCATAGCACACTATAAAGATGTTGAGCCAAAGGAACATTTCCTGACTCAACTGCATTTACATCCGCAACCAATTCTTTCTAATGTTGTATGATCTTGAAGTGATGTTGAGGTTATAGCGCATTGATTTATTCCACAGCAGAGATTAGGAAATTCTCAATATTTTATCCTCTTCAGTCTAGAAGGAGCTATTGCATATGTAGTCGGTGCTTCTTTCCAGATCTACAAGAAAGGGCTCACATGTGAGAAAGTTTACGAACATCATTAAATGGTTTTCATTTTTCATGGACAAAAACTGCGTAGTAAGTTTGCGTCCAATATGATATTTTTTTAACCTCTAACACTTGAAAAAAAGCATACGCGCACTTCTAATCTTTGTAATCAGTGGACTGGATGCAGTAATGAACGATAGATATTGTGTATCTAGATTATTAAGAAGAGGATAAACTATATCTTGCCTGGCCTCCAAAAAATGCACTAATTTTGGAGAATCCGACACGCACAATGGACTTACCAAATCTAGGGCAGAAGTATTAAAGGAGAAATTCAGATTAAGATGTTTAAGTGGTAGATGTCTCAACTTCAATTCTTATTGAGACTTCAAATTTCCAAAGATGGTACATATACAGGCAAAACTTATTGCTTTTAACCCTCACTATTAAAGCTAGTGAAACTCTTAATGCACTCTTCTAATAACCATATACTATTAAAACATAAAGTCTGATAGTATCTTTATTTACTCTTATGGTAGCTAAGTCATAAGAAGAGTTTCGTCCTTTCGATCCTTACTTAAACAAGAAGAAATTGTACTTCCTCAAGAAGAACTTCATATGTACAATAAAAGAGTCTAAAGAACATTATATTTAAACTAAAACATACTGACATGAATAAAACTTAATATTAACTAATTGCATAGATCTATTACCCAAATTTAGTAGATTGTGGTATTTCAAGACAACTTTTTCTCATGTTACTTAGGTCTACTCATCTCCTCAAACCTTCACTCGGTACCAATGTAACATAGTAAATAAGAATGATCAAACTACTATATTTCCCTAAAGTAATTGAAACAATATTAATTAACTTATAATGTAATAAAAAAGAAATAAACAAACATTTGATGAAATAATAATTGAAATGGAAGAGATTGAAAATCAAGCCTCGACATTGACCAGATAGTACCGATGACCAGAGCTTGAATAGAAACTGCAATTGAGATGGGAGCCCTATTTGGAAGGTTGCAATGATGCAATTGCATGACATATCGAAGTTACTTGGCCAGAAAAACATGTGTGGACATACCAATTGTTAGCATTAGCACATATCACCTAAAATATTTCTCCAATCACCTCTCTGTATTTCTTTGATGCTAGAAGAAGCAACCTATCCTCTGAACTGCCATGCCTGCGGATTTCTTGGAAGTCGGGGCTCTGCAACCCCTTTAGGTGTTGCCTCAGAGTTATTTCCCGTAATTGATCAACAAACATTAAGCACATGGATGATAGATAAGATAGGAGATATCACTACTTAAGCATGAAAACAAGTTGCCACAGGCCAAAGACGTATTTTGAAAATACGGTCCATGAATTGAATTACACTTCAAAGTCAAGTAGTCATAGTAGGGAGAAGGTGCAAATACGGCTCGTATATTCAACCCAAGGGACCGCATGTTGCATTGTAAACCGAACCTGCAGAGTGACAGGGATCACTGGTTCAATTTATGGGCCAACATGTGGTTCATAGATTGGATCTACGGATCGTATTTTTTATCGTAAATTGAACTTCAGTTGGACTCCGGTCACCGATTCAAATTATGATATTTTATTTATGGTCGCACATTCAAAATACGAATCATATTTCAAATTACGAAGGGGTTCTTGACACTTCCCAACAACTTGACCAATTTCAATCCGTTATCCTTCTTGGAACGGACTCAAATATGGTCGTGAATCACAAATACGGGCCATATTGCTCATCAACACAACAAGCCAACACCATAACCTATTCAAATTATAAGAAATTCCCTAGTTTCTCTCCCCCAATCCATGTTCTAAACATAGGCACCAATCAACCCAATGGAAATAAGCAACTGCTGAAGTAACAGAGCACAATACCTAGGGGTCAAAATTCATGCAAGGCATGTGCATTGTAGTAGTTGAGTCTTGGACAAAATGAACCCTAGTTTGTGCAAAAATTTGTGCTTGATGAGACGGAACAAAGTGTGTATAAAAGAAATCTAGATGCAATGAAGTGTAAGTTGGAAGCTTTGTATGCTAAACAATGATGGTTTCAAAGTGTGAAGGAAGAAGAAGAATAAGTAGTGAGAAAGTTGTCCCTTTTAAAACCACACAGAAGTGCTAGGTTAGTGGGTCGGGTCGTGGACCCTCAATTACAGCCGTATTTCAAAGATATGAGCTATAACATAAGCCAAAATGACCCAAATGATATTTTACCCCAGCTCATTAAAATCATTTCACAAATCTTGCAAATGGACTGTATTTCAAAAATCAAAAAAACATAGCACATTGTCTTAACCTATGATTCATCTCTATGGATCATGAAATGAATTCATGAGGCATTTAAGGCTTGTGGATCAGACTTCAAAGATATAATTACTTGGCATCCAATTTACAAGTGTGATTCACGGTCCGCACATTCAATTTGTGGCCCATGATTGCATCCGTAAGCAGGAAGCTGATGCCCTTTTCTTTCTTTTGTTGTCCTTTCCCCAACTTTCTCAAGTGTCAGCCTACACTCATCAACACCTATTAGAATAGAAACACTTGGGACCCTCAATTACAGCCGTATTTCAAAGATATGAGCTATAACTTAAGCCAAAATGACCCAAATGATATTTACCTCAAATTTCATTAAAAATCATTTCACAGTCCGCAAATGGACTGTATTTCAAAATCAAAACATAGCACATTGTCTTAACCTATGATTCAATTTATGGATCATGAAATGAATTCACAGGCATTTGTTGCCTCGTGATCGACTTCAAAGATATAATTACTTGGCATCCAATTTACGCGGTGATTCATGGTCCGCACATTCAATTTGTGGCCCATGATTGCATCCGTAAGCAAAGAGCTTCTCGATGCCCTTTTCTGTTTCTTTGTTGTCCTTCAACTTTCTCAAGTGTCACGCCTACACTCATCAACACCTATTAGAATAGAAACACTTGGGTTGCCTCCCAAGAAGCGCTTGATTTAACATCGTGGCATGACGTGCATAATACACATTGTGTAGCATCTCTTGGGTTACCTTCCAAGAAGCTCCTGATTTAACGTCATGCATGACGCAAGATACCTGAATCAGCTGGGTGGATGGATCATCTTTAGGACGGAGCCTCACCCACTTCCTTCCTTTGAAGCCACAAAAATATTATTCCACCCATTTGCTTTTTTTGTTCTTTAGGTGCTACTCGCCCCCAAGCCGATTTGGGTCCTTCCCACCATCAACATCCCCAATCATGGATTTGTTCACACACAACTCTTGGGCAACAAATGTCCCTTTCCTACCTTGAATATATTTTCATCAACCCCGAACCTTATCTCATGCTTCTCCGAGTCCATTACGTTTCTTCCAATGGCAAGGAAAGGACGCTAAAGGATTATGAGAATGTTTATATCCACCGCACAATCTAGCACAACATACGCTGACAGCACAAACTTTTCCACCTAACTAACACATCTCTACCCACCGTCTCTTTTGAGTTATCAACCATTTGCTTAACAGAGGGGTTTGCCATTGCAAGACTACTCTGTAGATGAAAATGGGACAAGTTGATATTTCTGTCCCATTATCACATAAAGCTCAAACAATTATATTGATTGATAGTGCATGGGATAAGGGAATTCACTGTTCTTTTTTTTCCTCCACATGAGTACCGACAATTATAAAGATAATCAGGAGGATATTCACATCTTCAATCGCCTTGTAAGCAACCTTTAGTACTTGGCAAACCAGAGTATTCATAGCATCAATAAACGGGACCCTCCACGCTGCCTCCTTCAACCTCTCAATTTGTTTATCAATTTTACCTCAGAGTTTTCTTGACCACGGTTTGAGAAAGGGAGGAAGAAGGTCCACGACCCTCATTTTATCCTAAACCCTTCGTCCCTTTCCTCAGAGATTGGTCAAGCTAACTCTTAATGCTAAAATTGACAAATATATTGAGAGGCTGAAGGAGGCAACATGGAAAGTTCGGTTTATTGATACATGAGATCCATAGGTTTGCCAAGTATCTTAAGGAGTTGCTTATAAAAGAGGTTGATTGAAGAAGATGTAGGCCCACACCTAGTTAGTGCCATAATTATCGAAACTCATGTGGAGAAGAAAAGACCCCGATGAATTCACTATCACATGCACCATCAATCAATATGGTTGTATGAAGCTTTATACGATAATATGGCAAGTATCAACTCAATCCCACTTACATCTACAAGAGAGTCGGTTCAACTATGCTTAAACCCACCTCCATTAGGTCAAATGGTTGATAACTCCATAAGAAAATCGATGCATATTGTTTAAGAGGTGTTGGTTAAGCTGGGAAAGTTTGTGCTTCCGATGGATTTTGTTGTGCGAGATTGTGTTGTGGACATTAACATTCTACAAGCCTTGCATGTCCTATTGAAGCTACTATTCAATGATCGTGTATGGTCATACCTCTTCCATATTTCTCCTGATGTTTAAAGAAGCAACCTATAACCAAAAGAGGTAAACATCTTATATATTCCAAAACCAAGTAGGAATAATCATATACATCTTTAAAGTGTTAAACATCTAATGTAGCTACTCATTTATTGTCAATATGCAAGTGACTCAAACTACATGGAATTCACTAAAAACAACTAAAAGAACTAAGAATAGTCTAACAAAAAGATGTTTTTTAATATTAATTATGCTATTCATGCTGGTGCAAGCTGATAGAAACATTATTGAGCTCAATAAGGATAAGCAAGAATCTAGTCTTTAGTAGCAAAGACAAGCTTCAAAATCTTTTTTCATTAGATATGAAACTCGTTCAACCATTGAACAATGTAAATTTAGAAGTCAAATAATCTAGTCCTTTAAGATAATATATAGGATATTCACCTTTTTTCCTCCTTTGTCCAATCATCCCCTCTTTGTTGTTCTATTCTACTCTTGAAAGTCCAATATAAATATATATATGATGTGTCGGGGTTTTACGACACATTTGTACTTCTTTTCATAGAGTTATGCATGCATTTGAGTGCTATATTAAGTAAATGCTAATGTAATTTTACAAAGTTTCAGAATTTCTAATGAGTTTGAGGAAAGAGGCACAATTCACAAACTTATAACTCGTAAATGAACACACCGATCGCAACCAAAATAACTGCATTCGCCGTGATTCTATCCAATGAGTTGGCAGCTGAATACTCCATTTTATGGGAGCAGATACAGACCATAAATGCAAAATGCGGACCGTAAATAAAATTATTTTTCAAAGCAAAAGTGAGCCGAAAATCTGAAAGTGTAATTTACGAGGGTAGATATGGACGTAAATTCAAAGTACTTGGGCTGATAAGTACAGGTTGATGATGCAAATGCAGAGCAAACTACGGGCCATTAATTCAACTTACATGTAATTGTGAACTTGACCTTCCAAAATTAAGTTAGACATGGGTTTTGGCCATAATATTAATAGTTTTTAAAGAGAGTCTAAAATTTACAATAAAGAATAGCCTATTTTGAGAATACCCATTACGGTTTGAAAATTTTTAAGATCAATTCCATACTCAAATAAGAAAAACTTGAACTTCCTTAAGAAAAGTGCTAAACTCAATGCGGTAAGAACAACCCCGCCCGAATGAACCTCAATATGGTTTGTAGCTTAGGGTTTGAATTGGGTTTCAATATTAATACTTTCAATGTCTGCAAAACACGCTCAATCGCAATTAAAATTTAGTATAAACCTCTCAATATTTAATAGGTTACCAAAATACTTTCATATAGAAAAAGATATAAATAGCGGAACAAGTTTCCTATATGTCTTGTTTGTATACATAAGCTATAGATCCCTGCGGTCCAAGCTAACTGCGTTTTACATTAGGGATCTGGACATTAATAGCTCCTCCACACCCCGAACCATGTCGCAAGGCACACGATGCAAAGTAATTCAAGACTCAAACCAAATTTTTTATTTTTTGATAATTCCAAACTAAGAAAAATTTCAGTAAATAATTAAAGCTATTAGTATAGGGATCATAATAGCATAAAGGTTCACACTATTAGGTATTATGAGTGAAGTTCTAATTAAGGTATATTTATTGAAAAAGAGTAATATAAATTACTATGTGTCGCCTCCGAGCTAGTTGGGTCAATTCTCTATTCGCATATAAATCTCTGACCAGAATAAAAGACTCCTTAAACTAAAGATATTAAAAGACTAAAACTTAATCTTAACTAATTGTACAGATCTTTTTTATGAATTATATAGCTTCAAGGTCTTTTAAGACAATGTCTTTCCATGTTACTTTAGGTCTACTGCCTCCTTTTCACACCTTCACTCACCAACCGACAGACTGGTTCATATGGAGGTCGACACTGAACATGAATAGCCCCAAGCGACCTTCTCTTGTTTCACCCTCTATGTGTGCTACATGCATCCTATCAAATTTGGTTATATAATTAATTTTATATGATTGCAAAATCACATGGAATGTATTGTTATTCTCACATTTACTGTGTAGTATTGAATGTACAGCTAATGTCCTATATATAGCAATCTACAATAAAGTCCAATTCATAAGTTGATGCAAGTGAATTAAGAAACTTGATCATTAGTACTCTAATATAGCACTCGGTTTGTCCCAACTTTCCATAGTTATTTTAAATAAAAATTTGAAGGTTGAAAGAAAGATAAAAAGGTTTGAATTACAAACTAATATTTTAGAGCAATAAACAAGTTTATGGCATTCATTTCTTTAGAGAAATCCATAACAAATGGTAATGCATAATTCCGTACTTACATCTAAAGCAACTCCTTACTTTACTTCCTCAAATTTGTGACAATGAGTCACACCTCAAATTAGAAATCCACTATCTAATTTGGTTTTACTCCATTTTTGAACTAGGCAAGGAGGATTGAGAAAGTGATTTCCAATCGTTTAAAAATAGAATATTAGAAAGTGCCAAGAAATATAAGAGGAATCTTCCTGTATATATGTGGACAAAAGATCAAGACAACTCAAGAAACAAAAATTTCCAATTAATTGAGAACAAAGAATGGGGAAAAAGATAGAACTCTTGCTTAGTACCCTGAAATATAGGAATAACAATTGAAATATTTAAGTTACAAGTTTACTTTCAAAAAAGGCCAAAAGAGAAATGCTATCTAAATGTAAAGTAGAAAAATTGAATGGCTAAATTGGCAATCCAAATAGCTAACATAGCATGTTTCACAACTCTTCTTTCCCATAGCCACCACTTCTACAAAGTTCATCACTCGTTGTCCCGTCATGCGTTAATTCATCAAAGTTTCTAAGCTAAAATGGCATATTTCGCCATGTTCAACCCTTTTGAAGACATAAATTCGAACCCCCAACACCAAACTATTCATTATTAGTAAGAAACATTAATCCTTGAGTTGTCAGGAGCATAGCTCTAGTTTAATACGCTGTTCAATTTTCTTGAAACTAAAGAGTTTAACAAAATCACCGCTCAATACTAGTAGTGAGCATATAAATTTCACTCCTTCATAACTACCTCAGAAAATTTAAGAGATAAATAAACTAATCTGGGATGGACATTTTATGTACAATACTACAACTGCAGCAATAACAATGATAAAAATAACAATGTTTCAATCCCCAACAAATTATGATCGCCTATAAATACCTTGATAACACAATCCTAGACACTCAACCCAAGTAACATTGAATGTGAAACTAGTTCCTCGAGCAAATTCAAAAGAAAGCAAAGTTCTTGTTTTTTCCCTTTAAAGAAATACTTGTGCATCTACACATTAATTATTGGTTTATTGGTAAATATGGAAAACATCCAAGAGAGTAACAAATTAGCACATCTAAAAGAAAACTCGTTATGACAAATACAAACGGTTTCAACTCACAATCGCCGCTAGGTCGCTTCGCACTTATAATGGCACTGAACGATCATTCATGAAAGAGTTAAGTTGACGAATGAGGATTACTCCAGTTTGACAAAAAATTGACAAAATCCAAAATAAATTGTCTCAACATCAAGGGTCTCTATAATATTTTCTTTTGCTTTGAAGAATCACTTGTACATTTACATATTACAACAACATATCAAGTGTAGTCCTACATATGAGGTCTGAAAAGGATGGAGTAAATGCATACCTTACACATTAACATTGGTAAATGGTTCAACTATAATTAAAAAGCTTTATTGAAAGTTTACTATGTTAAATGGGTGAGTTGGACTCAATTTAAACAAATCAAGTTGGGTTGAGCCGATAAACAGGCAGGTCATTAATCCACCAAAATATGAGGTTATTTGGCTAAACAGATTGAATGAAGATGAGCTAAATAAACGGTCTTAACCCAATTGCCCAACTCAAATTGAATTTTAATTTCTTAGTTTATTTTCTTATACCTTTAAAATACAACAAAAAACTACATAAACTCTTTCTTCTTTATTATTATTTGTCTAATATATCAATTTGAACTATATAATTAGCCCAAATCAACACAACTTTTAATGCACCAAATTTAGATTGTCTCCAAAATTGACCTCGCCCAAGGACAAACATCTATGATCGGGAGGGTGTCTACCTGATAACATTTTTATTTTGGAATGAAAATTCTGGATGATCCCTAGGTTAATCACCCTTACCAATGAGTGAGGAGGAAATGTCATCATGTGTTAAAGGTTATCCAACTTACGACCAAATCAATAAAGAAGCAAAACTTTTTGATAACAAGTCATCAAAATTAAAACATGAAACAACAAACATCGATTTGATAATCTCATCAAAATCAGAGAAAAAAAAAAGAAAAGTAAAACTGCAAGTCTGATGAAACGCTAAAAGACGGACTTTTTGCAAGATTAAGCCCAATTTTTTGCACAATCGAATTCTTCAGAAAAACTTTATGAAATGAAACTTCTGCTCTTCCTTTATTATTTCTGACGATGAGAATAACAATGTAACAAATTTGATTGTATCCTTTCAGTTGTGACATTTGTCTCTTCTCAAGAGTTTTGGGCGACAATCACTATGTATGCCTAAAGTGTCGGTTCATCCAAAGTGAAATGCCATTTCTTTTTCTTTTTATTTTTTGTTTTGGAGTGCCACATTTTCTGTTTTTCCTAGAAAACATGTGTTACAAATTATAATTTATTACTTTTACTTTTTTTCGTTTATTATTTTTATCTCTTTATCTTTTTTTTTTTTGTCCTTTCATTTATTATTTTTGACTTTACCTATTTATTATTTTAATTAGTTTTTCTTATTTATCCTTTATTATAGATTATTATTTATTTTCCATTTTTTAAATTTTGTTTTGTTTTCTTCTTATATAGATATATTTTGATGATATCATTGAGGAATGTCTTAGTGAAGAATTGAAATAGACCTTAATGAAAATCACCAAACTAAAAAAGAATACAGAAAGAGCAAAAATAAATGAAAAGATTATGGAGAAAATATTAAACAAAATTAGAAAAAAAGGAAAAGAAAACAGAAAAATTTGAAGAGGAGAAAAAATTGAGTATAAAATTAGATTATGGTGAAAAAAATAAAGAATAATATGATTATGAAAAAGAAAATGAGTAAACAAATTTAAAAATGAACAAGGAGAAAAACATACAAACAAAAAAGCTAAAATTGAGCATGAAATCAGATTATAGTGAAAAAATAAAGAATAATGATTGCAAAATAGACAAAAATTATGAAATAATTTTTTTTTTATTAATTTCGATTTTAATAAATAATCTTGTGATTTTAGTATTTCTTTATAAATTACTTCATGTTATAGTCAAATTATTTCACTTTCCTATATTTTTATTAGTATAAAGATAGTTAGGTACTATATTTATTTTTTTCTATTTAAAATAAAACAAAACACGAAAAGAAAATACCAAAAGATAGTAATAAAAACTAAACTAACTTTTAAAAAGAATAAAGAAATTAAAGAAACCACGAGAAAAAGAAATAAAGTAATACTATGATAGTGACAATTAAGAGGAAAAAAAAAAGCTTAAGGTGCTAACATCAACCCAACAAAGAAACAACTTAGGACATTTTGTGTAATTATTTTGGAGGACATCAAAGTAAAGGGGCACCATGTAAATACTTTATTTTATGGAAAATATGTTATTTTCCCTTTAAAAAATGGGTGAGGTAATTTTTTTAAAGTCATGTGACATTTTTAATATAAAAATTTTAGGATATTTTTAATGGAGTAAATATAGGTATGTTAACGAAAGGGTAAATATGCACCATTTATTAGACAAAGAAATATGTATGCACTATTTCTTAAAACATGAATATATTCACTCTAAATCGTAAAGTTGAGCAACATATTTGTTTTTTTTTCCTTCTTTTGACTATATGACTCTTAATTATTATCTAGAGAATATTTAATATATATATATATATATATATATATATATATATATATATATATATATATATATTGCAAAGTTAAGAAGTATATTCGCACCTTTCCCTAAAAGGTATAATAAGCCACAATATATATATATATATATATATATATATATATATATATATATATATATATATATATATATATATATATATATATAAGAGAGAGAGAGAGAGAGAGAGAGAGGTATATTTGATTCTCTTTTTGCAAAGTTCGTAGTATATTTAATTCAACAACTAATTTAAATTTATTGTCTTGATGATCAAATTTATTTTTTTCATTCATTTTCTTGTTAAATCCACCATATATGCCCTAGAAAACGGCGCAGATACAAAAATTGATTTTTTTCACTTTCATCCACCTAAAAGAGTATATTTGCGCCATTAGTATAACAATAGGGGTATAAATATATCAAGCTTTTAACGAGTGATATATCATCTCTAAATCAGAAAGTTGAGGGATATATTTGCACCTTTAAGCAATAACATCCACAACTAAATCAAATGTAGATTCTGGGCAACTAGAAAATATATGATTTTCTTATATCTCGTATTTGGTTGGTAAGAAGAAAATATAATTCCAAGAGCATTTAGGTATTGTCATGCCCCGAGTCTACACTCGAGGGGACATGGTACTTGAAGACACAAGTGGCCTCGTCGACCCCTGGTCTGTCATACACTGCATTCTCGAGTAACATAAAATTTATACAACGGAAATTTAAAGCATAAAATATAAATATTTGAAAGAAATGAAGCCGGTCCATAATACTAAGATATTAGAAACAAACTACGAGACCGTAAGAAACAACTCAGAGTCCGAACTAAATCTATGTCTCAAGGCCACTAATCTGGATGAGCTGCTGGGACAAACCCCAGCTAGCTCTAAATAAAATAAAAAGAAATGAAATCATATCTCAAGCAAGAAATCTTCTTCCACGGGAGATAAGGACTCACCGACTTGTAAAGTGAGGTCTTCGAGGAAGAAGAAATAACTAAGCCGAGACCGTGATCCTATAGCTGTATCATAAAATGATACAGCATAAAAATGCATTAGTACTTTGAATATACTAAGTAAGTAGAGGATAAAGAAACTTGAACTGAAAGACATGCAATGACCAGCTGTAGCTATTGGACTTGAATAACTGAAATGCTGAGGTGGCTCATAGAAGACCCTATCTGATGGTCAAAGCATTTTCTAATTCTAGAATATTAACTAACCGAGGCCGGATCGAACTGACTAATTGGAGAGTCTATAACCGACATGTAAATCATTACGATCTAGACGTGGAGTCAGATGTATACACTCCACCGGTAGGACCCAATATACATTGTCAGGGTATAAAGGTATGAGCTAGGTAATCGCCAAAAGTCTCGGGGTCAGTCAAAGCAATAAATACTGAAACCTATGCTAGCAACGTTGTTATGGAAACCCGGGGTGCGCTGGAACCCCGATCCGCTCGGTGCTAAGTCTTACTCCCACTGGATAACCTAAACTAAATACTAAGCTGATAGCTCAAAACTGGGGCCCAAGACTAGTCATATAACCGAGTACCCGAGAGTCTTATCGGACTAGATTCTGAACCGAATTCTAGACCGGTCGAGTCAAGCCATCTAGAAGCGTCGTAACCGTCTAATAAAAATGGTAATCTGGACTGGAGTCCTAAGGATGGTCAGAGCTATAAGTCTAAAGTGTCACGACTGCCTTGTGGACCAGCGAACTGATTCTGAATCTCGATCAGATAATCGAGAGGTGATACTAGCACCTCAGAAGTTCTATAGTCAAACTGATCAACTCGACATTTCTGACTGACATTGAGTATTCTAACATTCTGCTCACTATTGACAATAATCTAATTGAGATTCAATACTACCAGCAACATGGGGTTCTAACCATTGTAAATTCGAGCTAAAACTTGATATTTAAGCACTAGAGCAAGAAATCTCAAAATTTTTTAACTCGATGAATAGGTCTAGAGTCTCATCTCACAACATTTATCATTATTGAAATCAAAAACTGGGGAAAAATAACTATAATTAACATAGAACAATATCCCACATGAATTAAACGAGGTCTATCCAGAAATTTCTTAACATTCTAAAAGTCTATTGTGGCTAGAATTCACCTTTTGTGGGGATAATCATTAATAAATCGTGAACCGATGGAAACTATAACTAAAATAATTAAATACATCATTCTAGGTGGATTCAAGGAAAGTTACATGGATTCTCTTCACGTTCAAAAATTTAGGGCTAGGGATGTACAGAGAAATTAAGGAAGAATTTGGGGGACACAGAGAAGAATTATTCCCCTTGTTGAATTCCCACATACCGACTAAAATTTTCTAGAAAAGGAGTTTGAACTGCTGCAATGGATGAGGAACCCCAGACCTTGCTTGAGAGATTCTGGAGGAGAACTTGCTTAGTTTTTCTGAGAATTGTAGTGGGAATGAGGGGAAAGCCGTTTAACCCCTCTAAAATCCCTTTAAAAATACCCAAAATAACTTAGTTTAGATCTAGAGTCTCAAATTTACCAAAACACCCTAGGAAAATCGCAGGAATAATCGTCATGGTCCCAACGAGGGACCTAATGACTCGTTGCCCAGGGCCACGACTCTCGTGGTCTGGATCCACGAAGTACACCGGTCATCTCGGTCACTTAGGCTCGTCCTGTGCAACCCAACGACCGCTAGTGGTGAACATGACTCGTGGTCACTACCCGTTAGGTACACCGCCCTCCAAGTTTCATCATTTCCTCACTAGTTGACCACGACTCTCCCCATGACTCATGAGGACTGACCACGACTGTGGGATCTCCCTGCCTAGTACACTGCCTCCTTCTTATTTTCCTTTCTTACTCACCACCCATGGCTGACCTAACGAGGTCGTGCGGACTGCCACAACTCGTGGTCTCAAGTCCGAGGGGTACCTTTCTCCCAAATCTTCAAACTTCATCTCCCTAGCCTCCCACGGTCACATCATGACTCGTGGGCACCTCCAACGGTCACTTAACGACCCCATTCTGTGACCGGTGCCACATTTTTCCAGCTTTCCGCAATTTTCTATTTTTAAGTCTCGGTCTAATCTTGAGTTTTCCCTGTGGCATTATAGGTATAACTGGGAAATACCGTGGTATCAAACACCTGCCTCGACCACACCCACCCCATCACCAACCCGAAGACATTACACCGACTCAAGACATGATCCTCGACTTCACCCTATCCTAACCCATGACAATACGAGATCCAACATTGAACGAAACCTGTCCCCGACCTTGGATATCAAAGAGAGATCGAATACTAGACCTAACCTAGAAATCAAGTTGGGTTGGGTAGGGTCGAGGTTAAGATTGTGAGTCGAGTCTTAGGTTGGGTTCAGGAAATGGGTCAATTAGGGTACTAGGTCAGGTCGTGGGAGTTATGTCCTTCCTGAGGTGAGGTTAGGATCAAGTACCACATTAGGGACAGTTTGATCTCGAGTTAAGAAACTAGTATTCCGTTTGAAGAAGTGAGTCTCAAATGGAGATAAAGTAAATATTAAAAATTTCTGAAATTACATATTGCGAAAGTGATTACAACATCATTTAAATAACAGAATATTAAGAAGTGCCAAAATATAAGTGGGAAGCTTCCTGATAAACAGGCTGGGACAAAAGATCAAGAAAAACAAAAAGATTCAATTAATTGAGAACAAAGGGTGAAAAAAATAAAGAGGAAGAATTCCTTGTTTAGTACATGGAATATAGTAATAGGAATTAGGAATTCTTTAAGTTACAATTTTACCAAAAATGCCAAGAAAGAGAAATATTAACTAAATTTGAAAAAAATTGGATGGCTAAATAGGTATTCCAATTCACTTAGTGTGCTTCACGACTCTTTTTTCCCATAGCCACCACTTATACAAGTTATTATTTATCGAACCGTCATTCATTAATTCATCGCAAAGTTTCTAGTCAAACATGACTTCACTAGTGTTCAACTCTTCAAAGACATAAATTTGAACCCCGCACCAAGCTATTCATCATTAGCACAAAATAATATTTTATTAGAACATGTTGAAAAGTTCAACATACACATTAACCGTTGGAGTTGTTAGGAGCATAGTTCTAATTAATAGTTAGAAAATAATTTAATTTTTCTGAAACTAGAAAGCTTCAGTAGAACAAAGAGTTCAACAATACTAGTAGGGAATATGTTGGAATTAGTTTTTAAATGATTTTAATGATGAATTAACAAAATGTGCTTGACACATAAAAGCAGTAAAGATATGACCCCAAAGGATAATGGCATTCATGAGTTACTAATGTGTTTGTGGAATTTAGTACTTCAATATTGGCAGGAAAAGGAAGAAAAAGTTTAAAGTCAACAAGGATTCTACAAGGAAATAAATTCCTTAAAATAAGAAAATAACAAATCATGAAAGAAAATATTTGATAAGAGATTGTTGAAGTCAACAAGGATTCCACAAGAAAAGAAATTCCTTTTAATAAAGAAAAAATAAATCAGGGCCGAAAAGAAAATGAAATATTTGGTAAGATATTGTGGAATTCCGACAAGGAGTCAACAATATCTTTCAAATATGAAAATGACTCTTAAGTTAAAGATTCTCTTCCTAGTAGAAGAAAATCAATGGCGTATTATGGTGACTATAAATAAAGAAGTCACCACGCCAAGTTGGTGCATTCACTCATGAAATACTCTTCACAAAATTCATCATTCTTGGGCATTCAATTGAAGAATTCAAGCCGAAAAGAGCGACTGGAAAGCAGAGACAGTCCCCTAGTTCTGTTCCGTTGCAGTCTACGTCTAGGTATCAACTTGTAGTGAATCAGTGACTTGTTTTTTATTTCAATTTTGTTTTCATTCAATTGTAATCGTGTTAAAGTTCGCCTTGTTAAACTAAGGGTAGTTTACACAGTTAGGAACTTTGTATGGGCTTAGGTAGGTCCTTGGATTGGTGGGGGTTGCAATCTGGAAATGGCTCGGTGTCTAGTGGAGCGTGAAATCCTACTGTAGGTCGGTTTTTACACCTATTCAAGCCCGGGTGATTTTTCACGTAGTGTTCTTGCCTCTCGCTTACTTTCTCGCACTTTATTATTTCTCGCTTGAATTAGGTTACTGCTCAAAGAAACAGGGTTCAAGTCTGTTCCCGTCATAAAAGATACTAATTTAAGAAAAGTTTTAGTTTGTAAAGAGAAATTGTTAGACCTAATTCACCCCCTCCTCTTAGGTATGCCAATTTCGGGCCATTGCAATAACGGAGGTATCGCTTGCTCTCCTTCAAAACTACCCCGCATGTGCGAATTCATACAAATATGGGAAGGACAAGTAAATTTCTCTGAATTGATCTGTTAATTTTCCAGTTGCTTTATTTTTTAGATGTCTTTCTGATGACCTTCGTTTTCATGATGCTTTTCTTTGATGACATGGCTTTATGAAAAGAGAAAACAACAAAGGACATCATAAGTGTATTAACTTGCCATTTATGATAAAAAAATTCTTCTTTATTTCTATATATAAAAATATCCATCAAACATTCTATCACTACTAAAAATATCTTTATTTCTATATATAAAAATATCCATCAAACATTCTATCAATTCGTACAGGTAATCATAAATTCTAGATCTTTATGAATTTCTAGAAGGAAATGTAAACGAAAAAGGCACTAAGAAACAAACTAAAAACAAAACCCTCACTCCAAAATTATGTATTGTATGTGAAATTTTTCGACGATGAACTACATATATATATATTTTTTCGTCTCAAATTATCAATTATTTTGTTGTTTATTTAATTTTCAATTTCTAATTTACAAACACAACAAACTCATGCAAAATTCTAGATCCACTTCCTGGCTTCCTCTAGTTTTAAATAGAGAAATTCCATAAATACATGGAAGAGGTCATAAATCTATTAAAAAAAGTTCAAACAATTCAAAAGACAATTCAAAACCTCAAATTCCTAAAGCAGAAGAATCTAGAGATATAACATTTATGTCTAGAAACTCAATCGTCACTGTGAGAGATCACATCAAAATATAATTGACACAAATAAAGAAATTAGAATGTAAAAGAACACAAAAATCAAGAAATTCAAAAAGTTACTCTGAATTCGAGTCTTTTTTTTCTCTGTTGCAGCTTTGATAGATATGCGAATTGGAGTTTGTAAGGAGTATATACTCGAGGGAGAGTGTGGTACATGTGTTTCATTGGGTATTTGCATGAGATGCGGTGTGATGGCCGACAAATGAGTTCTCTTGAAAAGTAGTAACAATTCAAAATACTCATGTCTGTTTCTTCAAATAGTTGAAAGAAATTGTAAATGAAGGGAGGAAGAAAAGGATTATATTCATTCAGAAAATAATTGAAAACTACCTTAAGGGTATGATAAGCAAAAATACCCCCAATGACTAATCTTTTCTCTTTCGGAAAACTAACACATTAAAAGAGAAACATATTAGATTGGGAAAGGAGTCAAGTATAGTAGACACCAACGAATCATTTTTCCAAAAATCACATGCCAAAGCATCTTAGTTTCTATTAACCTTTCAGAAGCAATTTTAACACCGATATGATAGTGACACCTTGCACACCTTATATGAGACATGACATTATCTTTATGTATTTTCGTTTTCAAATATTTCACATGCAAAATCGGCTTAGCTATTCTTTCAGAACTGTTTATATCCTTCGGCAAAGTGACAGAGACCTTATTAGGATCAATACACAACCAAGCATTTGGTCACGAGAAATATCTGCTTAGACAATTTGGATATCCTTTTTCATTAAACATGAAATTTTATTCAACCAACAAGTAATGCATGTAAATATTGAAATTAAAACAGAATCAACTAAATTAGATGATTAGGACCAAAACAATTTTGTCTTTAAGAAAAAATTAGGTAACTCACCTCTTGTTTCCCTCTCGGCCAAGCGTCCCCATAGGCAGTGCTGTTTGCGTCCAATATAATATTTTTTTAACCTCTAACAATTGAAAGATAAGCAGCCGCGATTTCTAATCTTTGTAATCAGTGGAGAGTCAAATACAGTAATGAACGATAGATATTGTGTATCTAGATTATTAAGAAGAGGATAACTCATCTTGATTGGCCTCCAAAAATGCACTAATTTTGAAGAATCCGACACGCACAATGGACTTACTAAATGAAGTACTAAAGGAGAAATTCAGATTAGTCTACGTTTAAGTAGGTAGATGCCCCAAACTTCAATTCTTATTGAGACTTCAAATTTCCAAAAGATGGTATATATACAGGCAAAACTTATTGCTTAGCCCTCACTATTAAAGCAAAAGATCCTTCCAATGAGCTAAGAGAATTTTATTTATTCTCTTTCATTTTCTTAATTGAAGAAATAATTAAAAAAACAGCAAGTACGAAAATGAGTAATAACCCCAAATAGAGACTGGCATTGATCTCATCTCAACATTTTGCTCTGCCTGGGTTTATTTGTGTCGTAGCTCTATATCCGGATTAAGTCATCGTTGAATGAAATTCTTAATGCAGTCTTCTAATATAACCATATACTATTAAAACATAAAGTCTGATAGTATCTTTATTTTTACTCTATGGTATCTAAGTCATAAGAAGAGTTTTGTCCTCCGACCCTTACTAAAAACAAGAAGAAATTGTGCTTCCTCAAGAAGAACTTCATATGTACACAAAGAGTCTAAAGAACATTATATTTAAACTAAACATACTGACATGACTAAAACTTAATCTTAAGTAACTACATAGATCTATTACCCAAATTTATAGATTGTAGGTATTTAAAGAAACGTTTTCCCATGTTACTTTAGGTCTACCATCTCCTTCTCAAACCTTCACTGGTATCTACGGACGGGTGCATATGGAGGTCGACATTGAACATGACTATGCTATCTCAAGCGACCTTCCCTTGTTTCAACCTCTATCGAATTTGGTTGTTAATAATCCTATACATCTAATTTTGTACGACTGCAAAATCACAAGGAACGTATTGTTATTATCACCTTTACTATGTAGTATTGAATGGATAGCTACTAGTCCTATATGAAGCAATCTATAATGAAGTCTAAATTGGGCTAAGTGAACAAAGAAGCTTGATAATTAGTACCTCTAATAGCATTCGGTTTGTCCCAATTCCTCCATAGTTAATTTTCAATTAAAATTGAATATTAGAATTTGTTCTTTCCACTCCTTTTTACTTCATTTGTGCAATGGAGTTTGAAATACATCTGCACATTTCACTACCAACGTCACATAGTAAATAAGAATGATCAAACTACTATATTTCCCTAACTTAATTGAAACAAAGTTAATTAACTTATCATTATAAAAAAGAAACAAACAAACATTTGATGAAATAATAATTGAAATGGAAAAGATTGGAAAACAAGCCTTGACAATTACCAGATATACCGATGACCAGAGCTTGAATAGAAACTCACTGAGATGGGAGCCCTATTCGGAAGGTTGCAAAGTGATGCAATTGCATGACATAGTGAAGCTACTTGGCCAAAAACAAGTGTGGAAATACCAATTGTTAGCATTAGCACATAACACCTAAAAATATTTCTCCACTACCTATATGTATTTCTCTAATGCTAGAAGAAGCAACCTATTCGAGAAATGCAGATGAGGTGATTGGTGGCTGCTTTGGTTTGAGGGCGTTGATACCTTCCCGAGTCAGTTTTCATCCCTAAGCGGGATTTCTTGGAAGTCGAAGCTCTGCCACCCCTTTGTGTTGCTCTACTATAGTGTCATTTCCCGTAATTGACCAACAAACGTTAACACATGGGTGATAGATAAGATAGGAGAGATCACTACTTTTAAGCATGAAACAAGTTGCCACAAGGGCCAACACGTATTTTGAAAATACGGTCCATGAATTGAATCATATTTTCCAAGTCAAGCAGTCATAGTGGGGAGAAGGTGCAAATGTGGTTGGTGGACCGTGGTTGGGTAACTGTAATCTGAACTCCGTGAGTGACAGTGGCTCAGTGGTTCAGTTTATGGGCCAACATGGTTCGTAGATTGGACCTACAGACCGTATTGTTGATCCTAAATTGAACTCGCTTGACCTCGTCACTAATGTAAAATACATTAAGATTTACAGCACACATTCTAAATACGATTCATATTTTAAATTACGAAAGGGTTCTTGAAACTTAACAAAATTTGACCAATTTCAATCCATTATCCTTCCTGAACGGGTTCAAATATAGTTGTGAATTACAAATACGGACCATATTACTCATCAACACAAAAGTTCCACAAAGATAACCATTCAAATTACAAGAAAATCGCTAGTTCTCCCCTCCCCCCACAATCCACGTTCTAACATAGACATCAATCAACTCAATGGAAATAAGCATAAATCAAAGGAAATAACATAGCACACTGCTCAAGGGGTCAAAAATTCATGCAAGTTTGTGTATTGAAGTGCGCTGAGTCTAAGACAAAATGAACCCCAACTTGTATGGAAAATCTATGCTTGATGAGATGGAAGGAAGTGTGTGCATAAAAGTGAAATCTAGATGCAATGAGTGTAAGTTGAATCTTTATATGCTCACAATGGTGATTTAGCAAGAAAAGAAGAAGAAGAATACGTAGGGAAAGTTGCCCCTTTAAAAACCAGCTACTTGGCAGCGCCAGGTTAGTGGTTGGGTCGTGGACCCTCAATTACGGATGTATTTCAAAGATATGAGCCGCTAGCCGAAAATGACTCAAATGACATTTACCCCAGCTCATTAAAGTACTTCATAGTATGCAAGAATGGCCCATATAATCAATTCACAATCCGCTAAATGGACCGTATTTCAAAATAAAAAAGATAGCACATTGTCTTAACCCATGATTCAATTTATAGATCATGAAATGAATTCATCAGCCATTTGTTGCCTCATGGATCAGACTTCAGAGATATACTTGGCATCCAACTTACAGCGATTCACGGTCCGCACATTCGATTTGTGGCCCATGACTGCATTTGTAAGTAGGAAGCTGATGTCCTTTTCTTCCCTTTGGCTCTCCTCTTCCTCAAACACTTTCTCAGGTGTCACACCCGCACTTATCAACACCCATTAGAGAATAAAAATACTTGGGTTGCCTCCCAAAAATCAATAAGCTTGATTTAATGTCGTAGCACGACATTAATAATACATTGTAGCATCCATTGGGTTGCCTCCCAAAAAGCGCTGATTTAACGTCGCGACACACCGCAAGATGCCTCGAATCAGCCCATGAACGAGTCATCCCAGACAAGACTCCTCACCCACCTCTTTTCCATTGAAGCCACAAAAATAGTATTCCACCCATTTGCTTTATTCTTTGGGTGCTACCTGCCCCAAAAGCTGATTTGGGTCCTTCCCACCATTAACATCCCTAATCACGGATATGTTCCCACAACTCTTGGGCAACAAATGTCCCTTTCCTACCTTGAAGATAATTTCATCAACCCGACTTTTAATCTCGTGCTTCTCTGAGTCCAATAGTGTTCTTCCTGTGGCAAGGAAAGGACGTCCAAGGATTATGAGAATGTTTTTATCCACCGCATAATCTATCACAACAACATCCGTTGGGCAAGCGACAAACTTTCCCAACTTAACTAACACATCTTCAACAATACCCAACGACTTCCTTATGAAAATATCAGTCATTTGAAGCCTAACGGGAGGTGTTGTTATTGCAAGACCATCTCTTGTAGATGGCAAGTGGATCAAGTTGATACTTCGTCTCGCTTATCGATAAAGCAAACAATCATATTGATCGATGGTGCATGGGATAGTGAATTCATTGCTCTTTCACATGAGCACTAAAAATTATGGCACAACCCGGTGAGTGATTGGGTCTACATTCATCAGCTGCAGTTAAACTCTTAAGGCATTGAAAACCGAGAATCTTCCCAACAAACAGACATTGTGTTCCTTTTCAACCTTTCCTCAATGATTTATCAATTTTACATAAAGATGATTTTCTGCCCAATACTCCGAGGAAAAGGAGGAATAAGGTCTCGGCGATCCTTATTTTATAATAAACATCTTCGTCCTTCCTCTAATATTTGGCAAGAAACCCTTTATGCTAAATTGATAAATCGGATTGGAGAGGTTGAAGGAGGCAATGGTGGGTCCTACGGCTGATGCTCTTAAGGAGATGCTCGGGTTTTCCAAGTACCTTAAGGAGTTTGCTGGCGTAAAAGAGGCCGATTGAAGAAGATGTAGTCCCAATTACTCACTCGTAAAAGTTCCATAATTATCGATACTCATGTGCAGAAGAAAGAAGACCCTGATGAATTTACTATCTCATGCACCATCGGTCAATATGATTGTTTGAAAGCTTGTGTGATACTCGGGGCAAGGACAACTTGATGTCACTTGCCATCTATAAAAGAGCCGCCTTACTATGCTTAAACCCACCTCCATTAGGCTTCAAATGGCTGATAACTCCATAAGGGAAGCCAGGTGTATTGTTGAAGACGTGTTGGTAAAGGTGGGAAAATTTGTGCTTTCGGCACATTTTATTGTGCAAAATTTTACTGTGGAACCTTAACATTCCTATAAGCCTTGTACGTACTATCGAAGATGCTTGTCCATGATCAAGTATGTTGGCCTCTTCCATATTTCTCTCGATGTTTGAAGAAGCAACCTATAACTAAAAGAGGTAAAAATCTTATATATTCCAACACAAAGTGGGAATAATTATATACATCTTTAAAGTGTTAAACATCTATCGTAGCTACTCATTTACTGTTAATATGCAAGCACTAACTACGCTGAATTACCAAAACAACTGCAAGAACCAAGAATAGACTAACCAAAAAGATTTTTTTAACTATTAATTATGCTATCCATGTTGGTAAAGCATTCTAAACGTTATTGAGCTCAATAAGGATAAATGTAAGAAACTAGCATTTAGTAGAAGAGACAGCTTCAAAATCCTTTTCATTAAAATATGAACCAGTTCAACCAATAATGAAATGCAAATTTAGAAGTCAAATAATCTGGTCCTTTGTGGATAACATATAGATATTCACATTTGTTCTTTCTTCTTCCGATCATCCCCTCTTTATTGGTTCTATTCTACTCTTGACATTCCAATATAAATATGTATATGTTTTTCGGGTCTACAACAATATTACATTTGTACTTCTTTCAGAGTTTTGCATACATTTTGAGTGTTACTAATAAAATACTAATGTAATTTTACTAAGTTTAATTCCCAATGATTTGGAGGAAAGGAGCTAAGGTTCTGGACTCGTGGCCCGATACGGGTGCAGATTTAAAGGTCGGATTTTTCATGGTCCAAATTTAAGAATGGGGTACGGAACTAAGTATGAATACGGGCGCAGAAATTGCCAAAATAATTCATGACTAAAAACAACAGTTATAAAACCTAGATTATGAGACATTATGTGAAAATTTTGATTAGAAACTATTAAGCAAGAGAAGAATACGAGAAGGAGACTAAAGAAAAGGGAGTGACACATAAATTCTATATACAAGGTATTCCATTTTCTTCAATTTCACTAACTCTTGTTTTGATTACAAAAATCATTGAATCTGTTCGAATTTCTCAATCGATTTTGGTCAAGTACCAGAATCGGTTGACCAGATCGGATACGGATCCTACACCTCACACCCACTATGTCAGCGTGCACACGGGTGTGGTACCGGGAAAGTGAAGAATCCGGAGAAAATTAGCGAAAGAGGCACAATTCATAAACTTTGTAGAAAACGAACAATACTGACCACAAATCCAAAATGCGGTGGCTGCAGATTCAAGTGTGACTTATCCACGGAGTTGGCAGCAATTAAAAATTCTAGTATTAAACCTCTCAATATTTACTAGGTTCCCAAAATGCTTTCAGTAGAAAAAAATATTATTAATAGAGGAACAAGTTTTCTTTATGTATTCTCATATCTATACATAAGCTATATCCCTGTACTTCCAAGTCATGCATTTTACATTAGGACTAGACAATAATAGCTCCTCCCACATCCCGAACCATGTTGCATGTGCGCACAATGCAAAGTAATTCAATACCAAACTAAGAAAAATTGATAATTCCAAACTAAGTAAATTTCAGTAAACTATCAAAGCTATCAGTATATGGATCATAATAGAACAAAAGGTTCACACTATCAGGTATTATGAGGAAGTTCTAACGAAGGTATATTTGTTAACAAAAAGTTAATATAAATTACTATATGTCAATTCCAGATAGTTGTAATAATTCTATATTGGCATATAAGTCTCTGACCAGAATAAAAGACTCCTTAAACTAAAGATATTACAAGACTAAAACATAATCTTAACTAATTGAACAAATCTTTTCTAAATTCTATATCTTGTGGTCTTTCAAGACATCTTCTTTCCATGTTACTTTAGGTCTACTCTTCCCCTTTTCACACCTTCACTCAGCAACCTACAGACTGGTATATATGGAGGTCGACACTAAACATGAATAAGCCATCTCAAATGTCCTTCTCTCGTTTCACCTTCTATGTGGTGATACTTGCATCCTATCAAATTTGGTTATTTTCAATTTATATATTTAATTTTATATGATTATAGTAAATTACGGAATGTATTGTTCTTCTAGTTGATATATAACAAGAGTTTATTTAAGAACAAGAAAGGAAAGAGTCAAAAAGGCTAACTACAGAAAGTTAAGCAGAAGAGAATAGAAGACAACAGCATTGAATGGGGAAGGGGTGCCTATAAATAGGCATAAGACTACCTAAACCCTAAAGCCCATCTGCTAACAAGAGCATGGGCTATAATTTCACATTTACCGTGGTAGTATTGAATGTACACTAGTGTCCTATATATAGCAATCTATGAAGTCCAATTCATGGGTTGATGCAGTGAATTAAGAAACTTGATCATTAGTACTCAGTAGTACTTGTTTGTCCCAACTTTCCATATAGTTATTTAAAATTAAAATTGAGTATTGAAAGAAAGATAAAAAGGTTTGAATTGGCAACCTCAATACTTAAGAGCAATAAACAAGTTTCTGACATTCATTTCTTTAGCGACATCCATACTCAAATGCTAATGTGTAATTCTGTGCTTAGGACTTAAGCAACTTGGTTTTACACTCAAATTTGTGACAATAAATGCTGGTCTTTAAATTAGATATATCCACTTTCTTAATTGTTTTACTCATTTTTTTGGACCAGGGCGAGGAGGATTGTGAAAGTGATTTCAATCGTTGAAATAATAGAATATTGGAAAGTGCCAAGAAATATAAGTAGGAAGCTTCCTTGTAAATATGGACAAAAGATCAGGAAAACTCAAGAAATAAAAATTTTCACTAATTAAGAACAATGAATGGGTAAAAGGAAGAACTCCGTTAGTGCCATGAAATATAGGAATAGCAATTAGGAATACTTTAAGTTACAATTTTACTATAAAAAAGGCCAAGAAAGATAAATGCTAACTAAATGTAAAGTAGAAAAATTTGGATGGCTAAATTGGCATTCCAAATGGCTGTAGCATAGAATGTTTCACAACTCTTCTTTCTTCCCATAGCCAACACTTCTACAGGTTCATCACTGTTGTCCCGCCATCCGTTAATTCATCACAAAGTTTCTAAGCAAAAATGGAGATGTCATCGTGTTCAACCCTTTTCAAGCACATAAAAATTGAACCCCAAACCAAACTATTCATTATTAAGTAAAGAAACAACATTTCATTAATTGGCCAGAATTTCCATACACACATTAATCATTGCTGGAGTACCTTTCTAGTTTATTAGCTAGAAATGGTTTAATATTCCCCAAATTAGAAAGTTTAATGTAACACCACTCAAAAATACTAGGAGCATATTAGTTCCAATTTCTTTAAAACTCCTCAAAAATTCACGAAATAAATAAACCAATCTGGGATGGACGGTTTATGTACAGTACTACAACTGCAACAACAAAATAACTATGTTTCTATCCCCAAAATTAGATCGCCTATATGGAATTCTCACTTACCATGTTTCTTCATTTAAATTTCATCTCATACAACATAGTTCAAGTAAAATAAATTACATATATGAGGAAAGAGAAATTATAAAGAGCTCTGGATAACACAATCCTAAATACTCAACCTAGGTAATATTGGAATGAAATTAGTTCCTCTGAGTGTAACTTTGAAGAAAGCAAAGTTCTTGTTTTTTTCCTTTAAAGAAACATTTGTGCATTCCGCATTAACTATTGTTGGTTGGTAAATGGAAAACATCCAAAAGATTAACATGTTAGCACACATCTAAAAGAAACTCATCATGACTAAATACAATTAAATTAACTACTACAGCTTCGTCATTTAGGTCGGCTTCCAAATTGATTTATCGCAGTTAGAAAGAATCATTATGGTAGAGTGAAGTTTACTTAGAGGATTAATTCCAGTTCGATAAAGAAACCTTGACAAACCAAAATAAAATTGTACCAGCATCAAGGGCAAGGGTCTCTACAATATTTTACTTGCTTAAGAATCACTTGTACATGTACATATTACAACAATATATCGAGTGTAGTCCCATAAACAGGTCTAGGAAGGATTGGGTGAACGTATACCTTACACATTAACATTGCAAATGGTACAACTGCAATTACAAAGCTTTATTGAAAAAGTTTATATAAAGTAATGAGTGAGTTGGTCTGAATTTAAACAGACCAAGTTAGTTGCTGCTTGATATATAGGCAGATCAATTGGCTAAATAGATTGGCTTAAGATGATCCAAAATAAAAGGTACATAACCCAATTGCCTAACTCTAACCGAATTTTAATTTCAGTTTCTTTTCTTATAATTTTTTAAACTAACAAAAAAAACTAATAAACTCTTTTTTCTTTATTAGTTTTTTATCTAATATATCAATTTCGACTATATAGTTAGCCAAAATCAACACAACTTTTAAATAGACCAACTTAGATTTTTCCAAAATTTATTCCGCCTAGTAGACGTGATCTAAGGATCGGGTGTTCACCTGATATCATTTTTATTTCAGAACAAAAAATTTCTTGGATGCTCCCTAGCAATCCACTCTTACCAATAAGTGAAAGGACAAATTTCATCATGTTAAGGTGAGTCAACTTACGCACTAAAACATGGTAAAGCAAAAGCTTTTTGACAACAAGTTCATCAAAATTAAAACATGAAACAATGAACACTTGATTCATAATCTCATCAAAATTCAGAGAAGAAAAAAATCAAAGTAAAATTGCAAGTCTGGTGAAACACTAAAAGAATTACCTCTTTTTGCAACATGAAGCCCTGTTTTTGCACATCCAGAAAAACTTTCAGGAAATGAAACTTCTGATTTTCCTTTATTATATTTGATGGTGAGAACAACAAGCAATAAATTTTGTTGTATCTTTTCAGTTGTGACATTTATCTCTTCAAGAGTTTAATATAATTATAATATATTAATATGAGGCTCTGCTCGCTCCAAAGTGAAATACCATTTCTTTTTTCTTTTTTACTTGTTGTTTTGGAGTGCGTTTTTTTTGTTTTTCCTAGAAACACGTGTTACAAATTATAACTTATTACTTTTACTATTTTTTCATTTATTATTTTTATCTCTTTTATCTTTTTTGTGCTTTCATTTATTTCTTTTGATTTTTATTCATTTATTATTTCATTCTTTTTCCTTATTATCCTTTGTTGCAAATGTCATTTGCTAACTCCTTTATTATTTATTTTTTAATTTTTAATTTTGTTTTCTTTTCTTCTTATATAGATATACTTGGACGGTTTCATTAAGAATTGTCAACTGAAGGAATGAAACAGATCTCAATGAAAATCACCAAAACTAAAAAAAGAAAATTAAATAGAAAAAGAAAAAAAGAAATGAAAAGAGATTATGGAGAAAAATGAATGAAATTAGAGAAACAGAAAAATTTAAAGAGGAGCAAAATTGAGTATGAAATTAGATTATGGTGAAAGAAATAGAAAACAATATGATTTGAGAAAATAGAAAAGGAATAAGAAAATGATTGAGAAAATAGAAAAGGAATTTAAAAAGATAAAAAATGAGATGGAGAAAGAAAAAAATTCCTAAAGTCGGGTCGAGGTCAAGATTGGGAGTCGAGTCTTGGGGTCGGGTTCAGAAAATGGGTGGATCGATACCAAGTCATTGTCGGGATTTAATTCCTGAGGTGAGGTTAGGATCAAGTACCAAGTCAGGGACAAGTTGGGATCTCGGGAGTTATGAAAAATAATATTATGTTTGATGAAGAGTGAGTCTCAAATGGAGATAAAATAAACATTTAAAATTTCTAAAATTACGTATTACGAAAGTGATTTCATCATCGTTAAACAACCGAATATTAAATGTGCCAAGAAATATAAGGTGGGAAGTTTCCTTAAATATACGAACAAGAGATCAAGACAACTAAAAAAATGCAATTAATTGAGAACAAAGACAAAAAAATAAAGAGGAAGAAATTCCTTGTTTATTAGTACAATGGAATATAGTAATAGCAATTAGGAATTTTTTTAAGTTACAATTTTACTAAAAAAATGCCAAGAAAGAGAAATATTAACTAAATATAAAACTAAAAAGAAACTTGGATATTGAACTGGTATTCCAATTAACTAACAAAGTGTGCTTCACGACTTTTTTCCATAGCCGCCACTTTTATAGGTTATTATTCATCGTCCTGTCATTCATTAATTCTATCACAAAGTTTCTTAGCTAAAATGGCGGACTTCACATGTGTTCAACTCTTTCAAAGAATAAATTTGAACCCTAGCACCAAGTTATTCGTCCTTAGTATAGAAATAATATTTCATTAGAACATGCTGGAAAAGTCACATACACATTAACCGTTGAGTTGTCGGGAGCATAGTTCTAATTTAATAGTTAAAAATGATTTGATTTTTTTTTGAAACTAGTAAAGTTTAACAGATAGAATTCAACAATACTAGTAGGAAGTGTTTCAGTTTCTCTCCCTTCAAAACTCTCCTAAAAATGAATTCATATAGGGTGGGGCAGGACAAAGAACTTTCTTCTGAATTGATCGCTGATTTTTCAAAGCTTGCTTCATTTTTTGAGGTTTTTCCGATGACCTCTTTTTCGTGGATGCTCTTCCTTGGATTCCATGGATTTACGACAAGAGAAAACAACAAAGAACTTCATAAGTGTGTTAAATGATTAAAATATTCTTTCTTTATTTCTATATACAAAATATCCATCAAAAAAATCTCATCAATATATAATGAGGTAATCATACCCTAGCTCTTCTTCAAGTGAATTTCTAGAAGGAAATGTAGACGACAAAAGGCACTAATCAAATAAATTAAAACAAAACCGACTCCAAGAATTATGTATTGAATGTGTCGTTATTCAAACTTAAAACTACATATATACTTGGCATATCTTACAAAATGCTATACTTATGTTAAGTTTTGCATCAACCATCACAAAAAACAAACTCATGCAAAATTTCAGATCCCCTTTCTGTCCGGCTCTCCTTTGTGTTTTTAACAGAGAAATTCCATAAATACATGGAAGAGGTCATAAATCCACAAAAAGTTCAAACAGTTCAAAAGACAAATCAAAACCTCAAATACCTCAAAGCAGCAGAATCTAGAGATATAACATTCGTGTCTAGAAACTCAAATGTCACAGAGAGATCACATCAAAATGTAATTGGACACAAATAAAGAAATTAGAACAATAACTAAACACAAAATCAAGAAACTCGAAAAGTTACCTTGAATTCCCGACTTTTTTTTTCTCGCTGCAGCTTTGATAGCTATGAATTGGAGTTTGTGTGGAGAGTATACTAAGGAGAGTGTGGTGCATGTGTTTCATTGGCATTTGCATGAGATGTGTGGTGGCCGATGTATGAATTCTCTTGAAAAGCAGTAACACCAAAACTCTTATTCTGCTTTCTTCAAACAAGCTTGATTGTAAACGAAGGAGGAAGAAAAGGATTATATTCATTCAGAAACAATTGAAAACTACCTTTAAGGGTATTAAAACAAAAATAACTATGACATTATGACTAATCTTTTCCTTTAGGAAACTAACACATTAAAAGAGACCTGCATTAGGATTGGGAAAGGAGAAGATAGTAGACACCAATGTATCATTTTCTTTTCCAAAAAATCACATGCTAAAGCAAATTAGTTTCTATTAACCTTTCAGAAGCAATTTTAACATTGATGTGATACTGATACCTTGCACAACTTACAGTCACACACACCAGCTCTTGATAGTCCAATTTATATATTTAGGAGATGGTTACATCACCCGAAGAAATCAAAGCACACTATAAAGAAGTCAGCCAAAGGAACATTTCCCACTCAATTGCATTTACATCCGCTACCAATTCTTTATAATGTTGAAGCGATGTTGCAATATTAGCAGATTGATTTTTATTCAAGTAGTAGAGGGTCGGGACAGATTGAGAATGCCCCGATTGAAGGTAGAGTACCGTGATTACCTCCATTGTCTACACCAAACTCTTTTTATATATTGCACTCTCCAACCCCACACAATGAAGTATCTTGACAATCCAAACAGCTCATGTTGACAAAAATTTACCAAAAAGGGTCAAGTAGAAGTTACAAGAAAAAAGAGTGTTCCTTTCAACAACAAAAAATAGACACAATTCTAAGGCATTATGATTTAAATATTTTAACTCGGCGATACATTTGAAGTAGGAAGATAGTCTCAACTTTAATTCTTACTGAGACGTCAAATTTCCAAAAGATGGCATATATAGAGGCAAAACTTGTTGCCTAACTTCTCACTACTAAAGCAAAAGAAACTCTTAATGCAGTCTTCTAATAACCATTACCGTTAGTATCTTTATTTTTAATCTATGGTTGCTAGTCATAAGAAGAGTTTCGTTCTCGGAACCTTTACTTAAACAAGAAGAAATTGTACTTCCTCAAGAAGAACTTCATATGCATGCAATGTTAATTGAAATAGCGGGGTGTCACGTGGAAACTAATAATTGCAAAACCTATCGGTGATTAATCGATAACAAATAAAAACTATAAAAAAGAGGCAAAATTCATATTTAATATTGTTTGATCAATTGATCACATATTAAAAACTACTATAAAAGCATGAAAACTATTGGAGAGAATAATCTCCCTAAACATAAATTCTTTAATTAATATATTGTGGATGTTATTGTGTTATATATGAGAAGAAAAGATCTTCTATTTATAAAAGTCTAAATCTTCTTCAAGAAAAGGGATAGCTATAGTAGAGTCTTCTACCAAAAATTCTTTTGAACTAAAACACAATTATGATGTAGAATCCAAGTAGGATATAAAATTAAGGGCAAACCCTAACACGCAAAGCATTCTCTTGATATTTGAGTCAATGATGCGCAATAAAGGAGCCTAAAGATCATTATATTTAAACTAAACGTACTAACATGACTAGAACTTAATCTCAACTAATTGCATAGATATCTTACCTTGAAAATATATAGATTGTAGGTCTTTCGAGATAATTTTTTCCTATGTTACTTTCACTACTCATCTCCTTTCAAACCATCACTGGGACCTACAGCTGCATATGGAGGTCGACATTGAACATGACTATGCCATCTCAAATGACCTTCTCTTGTTTCAACCTCATGAAATCTGGTTATTTATAATCCTATATATCTAATTTTGTATGAATGCAAATCGTAAGGAACGTACTCTGTTATTCTCACCTCTGCTATGTAGTATAGAATGTATAAATGGTATTCCTATATATAGCAATCTATAATTAATGAAGTCTAAATTCATAAGTTGACGCAAGTGAACTTAGAAGCTTGATCGTTAGTACTTCTAATAGGCATTCGGTTTGTCACAATATGACAAACAATAATATACGAATCAAGACATGAGAAACAACACATAGTAACAGAAAACAAAGGACAAGCAACTATACTAGTAGGGTAGTAGGTAAAAGTGTCTTGCCTTGCTTTGTATTCTCGACGATAAAACAGCTCCAATGAATGTATCTACCCATGTCTATCCGAGCTACTAATTTATTATCACTTCATTAAAATATGAAACTCATTCAAAAATGAACAATGCAAATTTAAACACTAAGAACTAAATTAAATAATTAGTTCCCAAATAACCTGGTCCTTTAAGAAAATATATAAGATATTCACCTTTTGTTCATCCTTTGTCCAATCATCCTCCTTTGTTTTTTCTATTTATGCTTCTGCATCGTAGATTGCCCTGTCCCCTCATGGGATAAGCAATCAACCGATCAAGTTTGCAACATTACTTCAACAGACCGACATCACTATAATGAATTAGTTGAAAATGTAAATGATTTGGAAATGTTTCATTAGCTCGATACACCAATATAAGGCATTGGTCAAAGATGTAAATGCCATGAAGTCGGAAATATTCCTTGCTTCTCATAATAATATCTCATATTGAGGCAAGGGAACATTTTCAAACATATAAGGCGATCGGTCAGAGATATAAATGTCATGAAGTCGGAAAATCCTTTGCCTCAAAAAAATATATATCCTATACCGCTTTAGAAAAGCATGCAACTAATATGTCCTGTTTAATCTAATATTTCCCGTAATTACTATCACTTGAAGAATGAGCAACTAGACTTAATCTTTTCTAACAAATGTAGCTCAAAAAGTAAGAATAAGCTACGTACAAGAGAAAACAGTGTGGCTTCACGTGAAAACAAAATGAGCACATGAAACCCATAAGGTTTTTAGATGTTAAGTTACACATAAGCATTGAGAAACGCCATGGGAACTTTTAAATAATTAAGTGATACTAGTTCTATGGATGTCAGGTTAATAAAAGATAATTAAAGAAAGAATACATAGCATAAAAATAACAAAATCATTCACTCATTTTTTCTACATAAAGGAAGAAACTTACAAAGAAGCGCACAAAATTGCCTCGTTAAATAAATATTATATAAATGAAAGAAAGCTTCCATTCTAGTTAAGGCAACGATGAAAGAAATCTAAGCCAAGCATCTATCAAGAAAAGAAACCAAACAAATCCAACGAATAGATAGTTATTCAGATGTTGTGATCTATGTTATTACCAAATACAATATAACATAACTAATGAAGTACCTTTGCATAGAGGCCGGCCTTGTGTTGCACCTTTTTTCAAAAAGAAAGTTTCTTTGTCTTCAATTGCATTTAAATCTTCAAGTAATTATTTATATTGCCCAAGACCATACAAGGTATCCAGGTTCCCATCCCTCAAACAATGTGGGATCTCTTGAAGTGATGTTGTAATCTTGGCAAATTGATTACTGTATCTAGGGAATTTCGGATACTTTGTCCTCCTCAAATGGGTGTGCTTTCTTCTTTCCCCGGTTTATCAAGAAAGGTAGAATGAGAGGAAAGTGTTCAAACATAATTAAACAGTTGTAATTTCCATACACCTAAAAAATATTTTCTCCAATCACCTCTCCATATTTCTCTGATGCTAGAAGAAGCAACGTATTCGAGAAATGTAGACGAGGTGTTTGGTGGCTGCTTGGTTCTCGGGGAGTTGATACCCTCCCTTGAGTCAATGTTTTCATCCCTAAGACAGGATTTCTT
This sequence comes from Datura stramonium, assembly GCA_018107945.1. Classification (NCBI taxonomy): domain Eukaryota; kingdom Viridiplantae; phylum Streptophyta; class Magnoliopsida; order Solanales; family Solanaceae; genus Datura; species Datura stramonium. The sequence continues at coordinate 56,970 of JACEIK010004922.1, forward strand.
CGAAGCCAAAGGCTTTTTCCACCCTTTTGTGTTGCTCTCTATAGTGTCATTTCCTGTAATTGATCAACAAACATTAAGCACACGGGTGATATATAAGACAAAGAGAGATCACTACTTACATGAAACAAGTTGCCACAAGTGTCAAAGATGAATTTTGAAAATATGGTCCATGAATTGAATTACATTTTCCAAGTCAAGTAGTCATAGTGGGGAGAAGGTGAAAATGCGGCTCGTGTATTCAATTTGCGGACCATTGTGTTGCATTATAAACCGAACTCCGCAGTGACAGTCTCACTGTTCAATTTAGCGGCCAACATATGGTTCTAAAATTCATGCAAGGTGTGCATTGAAGTAGTAGTTGACTCATATTTCAAATTACGAAGGGGTTCTTGACACTTACTAAAAACTTAACCAATTTCAATCCGTTATCCTTCCCGAATCTGACTCAAATATGGTCGTGAATCACAAATATGGGCCTAATATTTCTCATCAACACAACAAGCTCAACACCAAAACCTATTCAAATTATAAGAAAATCCCTAGTTCTCCCCCACCCCTCAAATCCATGTTTTAAACATAGGCATCAATCAACCCAATGGAAATAAGCATAAATCAAAGGAAGTAACAGAGCACAATACCTAGGGGTCAAAAAAATTCATGCAAGGTATGTGCATTGAAGTAGTAGTTGAGTCTTGAACAAAATGAACCCTAGCTTGTGCGAAAATCTGTGCTTGATGAGACGGAACGAAGTGTGTGTATAAAAGTGAAATCTAGATGCAATGAGTGTAAGTTGGAAGCTTTGTGTGCTCAACAATGATGGTTTCAAAGTGTGGAAGAAGAAGAAGAAGAAGAATAAGTAGTGGGAAAGTTGCCCTTTAAAACCACACAACAGTCGCTAGGTTAGTGGGTCGTGGGTGGTGGACCTTCGATTACGGCTGTATTTCAAAGATGAGCCATAACTTAAGCTGAAAATGACCCAAATGATATTTACCCAACTCATTAAAAGCACTTCACAGTCTCAAGTAGCATGGACCATATAATCAATTCACAATCCGCAAAATGGACCGTATTTCAAAATAACATAGCATTGCCTTTAACCTATGATTCAATTTACGGATCGTGAAATGAATTAATGAGGAATTTGTTTCCTCGTGGATAAGACTTAAGAGATATAAGTACTTGGCATCCAATTTACAAGGTGGATTCACTTGGGTCCACATTCAATTTGTGGCCTATGATTGCATCTGTAAGTAGGAAGTTGATGCCCTTTTTCTTTCCATTTGCTCTCCTTCCCCAGCTTTCAAGTGTCATGCCTGCACTCATCAACACCTATTAGAATAGAAACACTTGGGTTTCTCCCAAGAAGTGCTTGATTTAACGCCGTGGCATGACGCATAATACACATTGTGTAGCATCCCTTAAGCTACCTCCAAAGAAGCTCCTGATTTAATGTCGCAGCATGACGCAAGATGCCTGAATCAGCCTATGGATGGGTCATCCCTTGGACGTGGACTTCCTCACTCACTTCCTTCCCCGAAGCCACAAAAATATTATTCCACCCATTTGATTTATTCTTTTTGGGTGCTACCTACCCCCAAGCTGATTTGGGTCCTTCCCACCATCAACATCCCCAATCACGGATTTGTTCACACACAACTCTTGGGCAACAAATGTCCCTTTCCTACGTTGAAGATATTTTCATCAACCCCAAACTTGATCTCATGCTTCTTCGAGTCCATTACTGTCTTCCAATGGCAAGGAAAGGACGCCAAAGGAGCTATGAGAATGTTTATATTCACTGCAGCAATCTAGCACAACAACATTCGTTGGCAGCACAAATTTTCCACATTAATTCAATACATCTTCTACAATGGCTCAATCGTTGATCAACCATTTGATGGAGGTGGATTTAAGCATAGTAAGACTAGCTCTCTTGTAGATGAAAGGGACAAGTTGATACTTGTCTCATTATCGCATGTTAAACAATTATATTGATTGATTGTGTATGGGGATAGTGAATTCACTGAAATGCGCTTCTCCACATGAGTACCGAAAATTATAGCAATAACCTGATGAGTTATTGGGACTACATCTTTCTTCAATCAGCTCTTTTTTGTAAGCAACTCCTTACATACTTGGCAAACCAGAGAATCTCCTTAAGGCATCAATAAATGGATCCCTTCCACGTTGCCTCCTTCAACTCACAATTTGTTTATCAATTTTTATCTCAAGAGTTTTCTTGACCAATATATGAGGAAAAGGGAGGAAGAAGGTCCACGGCCCTCAATTTTATCCTAAACCTCTTCGTCCCTTTCCTCAAAGATTACCGCGCTAATCCCACGCTAAAATTGACAAATATATTAGAGGCTAAAGGACACAACATGGCAAGTCTGCTTACCGATGTCAAGAAGGAGATCCACAAAGTTTGCCGAGTACCTTAAGGAGTTGCTTATAAAAAGAGGTTGATTGAAGAAGATGTAGTCCCAATCACTCACCGGGTTAGTTCCATAATTATCGAAACTCATGTGGAGAAGAAAGAAACTTCAATGAATTGACTAGATCTCAAGCACCATCGATCAATATAAATGTATGAAAGCTTTATACGATAATAGGGCATGTATCAACTTGATGTCTCTTGCTATCTACAAGAGTTGGTCTAGCTATGCTTAAATCCACCTCCATTAGTCTTCAAATGGCTGATAACTCCATATGGAAATCGGGTCTTATTGTTGAAGAGGTTAGTTAAGCTGGGAAAGTTTGTGCTTCCGATGGATTTTGTCAGGCGAGATTGTGTTGTGGGACATTAACATTCCCATAAGCCTTGCACGTCCTATTGAAGCTACTTGGCAATGATCAAGTATGGTCACACCTATTCCATATTTCTCCCGACGTTTAAAGAAGCAACCTATAACCAAAAAGAGGTAAACATGTTATATATTCCAACACCAAGTAGGAATAATTATATACATCTTTAAAGTGTTAAATATCTATCGTAGCTACTCATTTATTGTCAATATGCAAGTGACTCGAACTACGCAGAATTCATTAAAACAACTACAAAACTAAGAATAGTCTAACAAAAGATGTTCTTAACTATTAATTATGCTATCCATGCCGGTGCAACCGACAGAAACATTATTATTGAGCTCAATAAGGATAAGCAAGAAACTAGTCTTTAGTAGCAGAGACAGTTTCAACAACCTCTTCTTTAATTAGATATGAAACTCGTTCAACCAATGAACAATGTAAATTTAGAAGTCAAATAATCTAGTCCTTTAAGACAATATATAGGATATTCACCTTGTTACTCCTTTGTCCAATCATCCCCTTGTTGTTCTATTCTACTCTTGAAAGTCCAATATAAATATGTATATGATGTGTCAGGGTTTTACGACACATTTGTACTTTTCATAGAGTTATGCATGCATTTGAGTGCTACATTAAGTAAATACTAATGTAATTTTACTAAGCTCTTGCACTTCTAATGAGCTTGAGGAAAGAGGCACACCACAAACTTATATCATAAAATGAACACACTGACCGCAAATCCAAAATACAACTCGTAGATTCAGCCAAGATCATCCAGTAGTTGGCAGCTGTTATTCATTTTATGGGCGATGTGGACCATAATGTACGTGATCGTAAATAAAACTATTTTCAAAGCTATGGTCACAGTCCAGTGGTATCCACGAGGTAGATATGATTCAAACAAATGTGGCTGATATGTACATGTTGATACTGTAATGAGATACAAGCAATATATCAACTTACATGTTATATTTCTTAATTGTTCTTCCAAATTGTTAGACTTGGGGGTTTAATATATATTAATAGTTTTTTTAAGAGATTTTAAAATACAATAGAGAATAGCCTATTTGAGAATGTTACTTATTGCTTGAAAATTTTAAGATCAATTCATAATTAAATACAGAAATTAACTTCCTTATAAAAATGTAAAACTCAATATGTGAACAACTACATATCAGCCTTCCAATATATCAGTTTAGGCTGAATTGCTCAATATTAATATCTGTCAATGCCTGCAAAACACAATTCAATTGAAAATTCATATTAAACCTCAATATTAATAGGTTTATAAAATACTTTCATATATAGAAAATTTTTTATTAACATGAATGTGCTTCCTTATGCCTATGTTTGTATATAAGCTATGATCCTCTAAGGTCTGCCAAGTGCGCTTTATATTAGGGATCTGGACATTAATAGCTCCTTCCATACCTCAAATCGTCAAGGTACAATGTGTGTTAATCGATATCAAACAAGAATTTTTTTTTTGAGAATTCCAAACTGCTGCTGTACCTCAGTAAAATCAGTTATTAGTGGGCAGTATCTATGGCTAAGCATAAAAACAGACTTTATCAGTGGTTTATGAGAAGTTCTACCAAGGTTTATCAGTTGAAAAAGAGTGCAATATGTAATTGTTGCTGTCAGCTCCCAGGTTGTTGAAGCCACTCTTCTTGCTCAAAATTTCCACTCAGAAATTAAAAGACTCCCAAACTGATATTATGTGTACACTCAAAACTTTGGACCTTGGACCAATGTACAGACTTTTTACTGAATTATGTTTCAAGTGTCTTTAACATGGCCTTTCATAGCGCCAGTTCATCGCTCACACCCTTCAATACTCACCCACAAACTGTGATATGGTAACATATCTGAATATACAACCAGACTCCTAAGAGATCTTCTAGCCATCTTCATGTAAAGTTATATGCATCCCAGCTAATTTGGTTAGTTTTTAAATCCTATGGTAATAATTATATATGATTGTGCATCACATGAATGGACAAATATGCCTGCAATACATTTACTGTGTGGTATTGAATGTATAGCTAGTGTCTCATATATATGGTCTTAAAAAGCTCAGTTCAATTCATAAGTTGATGCTAATTAAGAAACTTGATCATTGGGTAGCTTTGCAGCACTCGTTTGAACCCTTGCCAATCTTCTAGATAAGTTGTTTAAACAATACTTAAGGTTGTTAAAGATAAAAGTTTTGAATTTGGCAAACTCCCCAATGAGCTGGGAGAGTAAAAATGTTATGATAGCTCATTTCTTATGAAACCATACCAACATGTATGGCACTAGTGCTCTACACTTGGCTAAACTTGATTTTACCAAATTTGTGACAATAGTCAAAGGTCTCAAATTAGACATCCACTTTCTAAATTGGTTTTACTCCATTTTTGGACCAGGCTGAGGAGGATTGAGAAAGTGATTTCAATCGCTAGTAAATAGAATATTAGAAAGTGCCAAGAAATATAAGTGAGAATCTTCCTTGTAATAAATGGACAAAAGATCAGGACAACTCAAGAAACAAAAATTTCTAATTAATTGAGAACAAAGAATGGGGAAAAAAAGATAGAACTCCCTCGCTTAGTCCCATGAAATATAGGAATAACAATTAGGAATACTTTTTAGTTGCAAGTTTACTAAAAATAAAAGGCCAAAAAAGAAATGCTATCTAAATGTAAAGTAGAAAAGAAATTGGATAGCTAAATTGGCATTCCAAATGGCTAGCATAGAATGTTTCACAACTCTTCTTTCTCATAACCACCACTTTTACGTGTCCATCACTCACATCCCGCCATCCGTTAATTCATCACAAAGCTTTTAAGATAAAAATGATAGACTTCGCCATGTTCAACCCTTTGAAGACATAAATTCAAAGCCCCAACACCAAACTATTCGTTATTAGTAAGAAAACATTAATCCTTGAGTTTTCAGGAGCATAGCTCTAGTTTAATAGCTAGAAAATGATTAATTTTCCAACTAAAAAGTTTAACAGGTAACACCACTCAACAATACTAGTAGTGAGCATATAAATTCCACTCCATTCATAACTACCAAAATTCAAGAGATAAATAAACCAATCTCGATGGACAGTTTATGTACAATATTACAACTACAACAATAACAACAATAAAGATAACAATGTTTCAATCCCCAACAAATTATGATCGCCTATAAATACCTTGATAACACAATCCTAGACACTTAACCTTAGGTAACATTGAATGTGAAACTAGTTCCTCGAGTTAACTCAAAAGAAAGCAAAATTCTCTTGTTTTTCCTTTAAAGAAATACTTGTGCGTCTACACATTAACTATTGTCGGTTGGTAACAGTGGAAAACATCCAAAAGGGGGCAATCAATACACATCCAAAAGAAACCGTTATGACAAAGGACAATTAAGTTGACCGCCACAACTCCGTCTATTAGGTCGGGGTTTTCTAAATGGATAATTGCACTAAAGCATCATTCATGGAAGAGTTAAGTTTAATGAGTGAGGATTACTCCAGTTTGATAAAGAAATCTCTTTGACAAAATCCAAACAAAATTGTCTCAACATCAAGTGTCTCTAAAATATTTTGTTTTTGCTTTGAAGAATCACTTGTACATTTACATATTACAACAACATATCGTAGTGTAGTCCTACAAATGATGTCTCGGGAAGGATGGGGTGAATGCATACCTTACACATTAACATTGGTAAATGGTTCAACTACAATTACAAAGCTTTATTGAAAGTGTTACGAGTGTTAAATGGGTGAGTTGGACCGAATTTAAACAAATCAAGTTGGGTTGAGCCGATAAACAGCAGGTCATTAATCCACCAAAATTTGAGGTTATTTGGCTAAAATAGATTGGATGAAGATGAGCTAAATAAAGGGTCTTAACCCAATTTCCCAACTCTAATCCGAATTCTAGTTTCTTAGTTTATTTTCTTATAATTCCTTAAAATAACAACAACAAAAAACTAATAAACTCTTTCTTCTTTATTATTATTTGTCTAATATATTAATTTTAACTATATAATTAGCCCAAATCAACACAACTTTTAAATGGACCAACTTAGATTGTTCCAAAATTGACCCGCCCAAGGACAGATCTAAGGGATCGTGAGGGTGTTCACCTGATAACAATTTTATTTGAAATGAAAGTTCCGTGATGTCTTCTAGGTTAATCACCCTTACCAATGAGTGAGGAGGAAATCTCATCATGTGTTAGGGTTATCCAACCCCATGCACCAAATCACAAAAGAAGCAAAACTTTTTGACAACAAGTTCATCAAAATTAAAACATGAAACAATGAACATTGATCTGATAATCTCATCAAAATTCAGAGGAAAAATAAAAGCAAAGTAAAACCGCAAGTCCGATGAAACACTAAAAGACTATCCCTTTTTGCAACATTAAGCCCCCACTTGTACATTAACATTGGTAAATGGTTCAACTACAATTACAAAGCTTTATTGAAAGTGTTACGAGTGTTAAATGGGTGAGTTGGACTGAATTTAAACAAATCAAGTTGGGTTGAGCCGATAAACAAAAAAGGTGTCATTAATCCACCAAAATTTGAGGTTATTTGGCTAAAATAGATTGGATGAAGATGAGCTAAATAAAGGGTCTTAACCCAATTGCCCAACTCTAACTGAATTTTAATTTCTTAGTTTATTTCTTATAATTCCTAAAATAACAACAAAAAAACTAATAAACTCTTCTTCTTTATTATTTGTCTAATATATCAATTTGAACTTTATAATTAGCCCAAATCAACACAACTTTTAAATGACCAACTTAGATTGTTCCAAAATTGACCCGCCCAAGGACAGATCTAAGGGATCGTAGGGTGTTCACCTGATAACATTTTTATTTTGGAATGAAAATCTCGGATGCTCCCTAGGTTAATCAATTCTTACCAAATGAGTGAGAGGAAATCTCATCATGTGTTAGGGCGTCCAACTTACGCACTAAATCACTGCAAGCAAACTTTGACAACAAGTCTACCGTAATTAAAACATGAAACCATGAACATCGATCTGATAATCTCATCAAAATTCAGAGGAAAAAAGCAAAGTAAAAACTGCAAGTCCGATGAAACACTAAAAGACTTTCCTCTTTTTGCAACATTAAGCCCCAATTTTTTGTACATCGTTCAAAAACTTTGTGAAATGAAACTTGTTCTTCCTTTATTATTTCTGATGGTGAGAATAACAAGGTAACAAATTTGATTGTATCCTTTCAGTTGTAACATTTGTCTCTTCAAGAGTATTGGGCGACAATCTCTATGTATGCCTAAATTAAGTGTTTGCCTGGGCCCAAAAATGAAATACCATTTCTTTTTCTTTATTTTTTGTTTTGGAGTGCCATGTTTTCTATTTTTCCTAGAAACATGTGTTACAAATTTTAATTTATTACTTTAATTTTTTCATTTATTATTTTTATCTCTTTTTATCATTTTTTTGTCCTTTTATTTATTATTTTTAATTTTTATTCGTTTATTATTTTAATTCCTTTTTTATTTTATCCTTTATTATAGATGTCATTTGTTAACTTTTTATTTTTTTCTATTTTTTTTGTTTTCTTCTTATATAGATATATTTTGACGGTATTATTGATGACTTATTCATCAATGACTCGAAACATATCTTAATGAAAATCACCAGAAACTAAAAGAAGAATAAATATAGAAAGACAAAAATATAAATGAAAAAGATTATGGAGAAAAATATTAAACGAAATTAGAAAAAAAAAAAAAGGAAAAGAAAACAGAAAATTTTAAAGAGGAGCAAAATTGAGTATAAAATTAGATTATGGCGAAAAAATAAAGACAATATGATTTGGAGAAAATAAAAGGAGTAAACAAAATTTAAAAAATGATCAAGGAGGAAAACAAACAAAAAAAAGAAGCTAAAATTGAGCATGAAATCAGATTATAGTGAAAATAAAAATAATGATTTTTAAAAAATAGATTAAGAAATTTATAAAATATTTTTTATTAATTTTAATTTTTTAATAAATAATTTAGTGATTTTAATATTTCTTTGTAAATACTTGTTATAGTCAAATTATTTAACTTTCCTATATTTTTATTAGTGTAAAGATAGTTAGCTATTATATTTATTTTTCTATTTAAAATAAAACAAAAACATGAAAAGAAAAATACCAAAAGATAGTAATAAAACTAAATCAACTTAAAAAGAATAAAGAAATTAAAGAAACAATTAAAGAAATAAAGTAATATCATGATAGTGACAGCTAAGAGAAAAAGAAAAAAGAAAAAGCTGAAGTGTAAACATTAGTATGACATCAACCCAACAAAGAAACAACCTAGGATATTTTGTGTAAATTATTTTGGAGGACATCAAAGTAAAGGGGCATTATCATGTAAATACTTTATTTTTTATGAAAATATGTTATTTTCCGTTTTAAAATGGGTGAGGTAATTTTAATCGGTATTTTTTAATTAAAAATTTTAGGAAATTTTTTAATTGAGCAAATATAGGTATGCTAACGAAAAGGGTAAATATGCACCATTTATTAGACAAAGGAGTATATATGCACTATTTTTAAAACATGAGTATTTTCACTCTAAATCAGTAAAGTTGAGCAATGTATTCGCTTTTTCCTTCTTTGGATATATGACTCTTACTTATTTAGAGAATTTATATATATATACATTTATACACACACACACACACATATGTGGTGGCTTATTATACTTTTAGGGGAAAAGGTACAAATATACTCTTAAATTTACATTTTGAGCTGGTATATTCCTCGTTAAAAAGTAGTGCACTTATCAGAATTACACCAGCCACGAAATATATATCCTTTTTTACTATAGAAAGTGAAAAATGTTTTTAGTTTATTTTTGCTAAAAAAAGCCATATAGAAGTATATTGATTCATTTAGCAAAGTTCATGGGTATATGTGATCCTTTTCGCAAAGTTCGTGAGTATATTTAATTCAACAACTAATTTACATTTATTGTCTTGATGATCAAATTTATCATTTCATTCATTTTCTTGTTAAATAAGAAAAAATTAAAAAAACAAAAAAAACATGTAATTTAATTAAAATACAAAATAATTTTTTCACTTTCATCCATCGAAAAGTGTATATTTATTTCATTAGTATAACAATAGAGGTATAAATAATTAATTTTAATGAGTGATATATCATCTCTAAATCGCAAAGTTGTTCAGATATATTTGCAAATTTAAGTAACATCCACAGTTAAATCGAATGATTATGGGCAACTAGAAAATATTAATTTTCTTATTATCTCGTATTTGGTTGGTAAGAAGAAAATACAGCTTCCAAAGAATTTAGGTATAATCTGAAATATACCGTGGTATCAAAACCCGACCCCCGTCTCGACCATGACCTAACCCCATCAACGACATGAGACAGGACCCTGACTCAAGACATGATCCTCGACTTGGCTTCTTGCCTAACCCATGACCCGAGACCCAATGTCGACTCCAAATCTAACCATGACCTTGATATCAAACAAAGATCGGAGACTCGACACCCAGCCGTGAACCAACTTGGACATCAAGCCAAGGTGGGGTTGAGGTCAAGATTTTGAGTCGAGTGTTGGGGTCAGGTTCAAGAAATGTGGGTGAATCAAAGGTACTGTGTCAGTAGTCGGGAGTTAAGTCCCAAGATGAGGTTAGGATCAAAGCCGTCAGACAGTTTGGTTCTTGGGAGTTAAGAATCTAGTTTTCGTTTGAAGAAGAGCGAGTCTCAAATGGAGATAAAGTAAACATTTAAAAATTTCTAAATTACGTATTGCGAAAGTGATTTCACAATGTCATTTAAACAACAGAATATTAAATAGTGCCAAAATATAAGTGGGAAGCCTTTATAAATATACGGACAAAGATCAAGACAACTCAAAAAATTAAAATGATTCAATTAATTGAGAACAAAGGGTGAAAAAAATAAAGAGGAAGAATTTCTGCTTAGTACAATGGAATATAGTAATAGCAATTAGAATTCTTTGAGTTACAATTTTACTTTTTAAAAATGTCAAGAAAGAGAAATATTAACTAAATTTTAAAAAATGGATGGCTAAACGGGTATTCCAATTGACTTAGTGTGCTTCACGACTCTTTTTCCCATAGCCGCCACTTTTACAAGCATATTCGTCATCCCATCATTCATTAATTCATCACAAAGTTGCTTAGCCAAAATGGTGGATTTCACCGTGTTCAACTCTTTCAAAGGTTATAAATTTGAAATCCCAACACCAAGCTATTCTTCATTAGTATACATAAACAACATTTTATTAGAACATGTTGGAAAAGTTTAACACACACTAACCGTTGAGTTGTTGTATATAAATCCAATTAATAGTTAGAAAATAATTTGTTTTTTCTAAAACTAGAAAGTTTAACAGAAAAGAGTTCAACAATACTAGTATGGAGTGTAGCAGTTGCTCTCCCTTCAAAACTACCCCAGAAAGTGACCATACTTGGAGCAAGGTGACAGAGGAAATTTCTCTGAATTATCTGCTGATTTTCTCCATTGCTTCATTTTTAGAGGGCTTCCATGACCTCATTTTCATGATGTTTTTCCTTGAATGTCATTGCTTTACCAAAAGAGAAAACAACAAAGAACAACATAAGTGTGTTAACTTCATTTATAATAAAAATTCTTTCTCTATTTTTATATATAAAATAATCCATCAAACATTCTATCAATACGTACGAGGTAATCATACTCCTAGCCTTTCATTAATTTCTTAAAGGAAATGTAAACGAAAACGGCACTAGGCAAACAAATTAAAAAAACAAAACGCTCAATCTGAATTTTGGTATTGTATGTGTCATTATTCCGACTGTGAACTACACATATACTTGAGTATATCTTTATATACATATATTTTTGTTAAGTTTTTCCACATCAATTTTCACAAAACACAACAAACTCATGTCAAATTCTCTAGATCCGCTTCTGTCCAGCTCTTATGTTTTTAAATAGAGAAATTTATAAATACATGGAAGAAGTCCATAAATCCATAAAAAATTTCAAACAGTTCAAAAGACAACTCAAAACCTCAAATACCTAAAGCAGAAGAATCTAGAGATATAACATTTGTGTCTAGAAACCCAACTGTCACAGAGAGATTACATTAAAATGTAATTAGACACAAATAAAGAAATTAGAACAGAGTAGAACACAAAATCAAGAAATTGAAAAAGTTACCTTGAATTCCAACTTTTTTTTTCTGTTGCTTCTTTGATATCTATGAAGTGGAGTTTGTGCGAGTATATACTGAGAAGAGTAAGGTACATATAAACATTGGCACTTGCATGAGATGCAGGTGGTGGCCGGCATAAAAGTTTGAAAAGTAGTAATGTTTAAAACTCTTGTCCGCTTTTCCAAACAAGCTTGAAAGAAATTGATAATGAAGGGAGGAAGAAAAGGATTATATTTATTTAGAGAACAATTGAAAAACTACCTTAAGGGTATGATAAACAAAATTACTCTGACAGTATGACCAAAATCTTTTTCTTTTAGGAAAACTAACACATTAAAGAGAAACATATTAGATTGGGAAATGAGTCAAGTATATTAGAAACCAATGTATCATTTTATTTTTCCAAAAATCACATGCCAAAGCAGCTTAGTTTCTATTAACCTTTCAGAAGCAGTTTTAACTACTGATGTGATATTGATACCTGTACACCTTATATTAGACATGACATTATCTTTGGTGTATTTTCGTCTTTCCAAACATTTCACTTGCCAACGCTTAGCTATTTTTTAGAAATAATTTTATATCCTTCGGTAAAGTGACAAAGACCTTGGTTAGCTCAATATACAACCAAGCAAGAAACAAGCATTTGGTCACGTAGAAATATCAGCCTAAGTCAATTTTGGAAATCCTTTTTCGTTAAACATGAAATTTATTCAACAAACAATGTAATCAACTATTCTAGATGATCAGGACCAAAACAATTTGGTCCTTTAAGAAAAAAATATATAGCAACTCACCTTTGTCCACCCCTTCTGTCAGGGCAACTAATTTATTCATCAGCCTGGTAGTCCAATTTATATATTTTGGGAGATATTAAAAATATCACCTCAAGAAATGATAGCACACTATAAGATTGAGCCAAAGGAACATTTCCTGTTGCCATACTCAACTGCATTTACATCCGCAAAATAAGCAGCCAAACTTTTAATCTTCATAATCAGTGGAGATTCAAATGCAGTAATTAACGATAGATAAGAGGAACTGCATATCTCACACCAAAATAGAAACACATATTTTTTGTTTATTTAATAAGAGGATAAATCCCTATCTTGCTTGGCCTCCCAAAATGTTATTGCACTCCATGTCGATCCTCCAAAAATGCACTAATTTTGAGAATCTGACACGCACCCATTGATGTTTTTGAAAATTTCGAGCAACATAGATATATCCAACATATGTTATCACCAAATAATAAATAACATAAATACTACCATGCTTGCTACAACAACAAATTAAAACATATACTGACCCTATTTCCATACTATGTGTTGTTATTCGACTCTGAACAACATATACTTGAGTAGATCTTTAAAAATATATATTTATGTTAAGCTTTGCATCAACTGTCAAAAGACAAAGTCATGTAAAATTATAGATCCGCTTATGTCCAGCTCTCTCCTCTAGTGGTTTTAAATAGAAAATTTTCATATACATGGAAGAAGTCATAAATCCATAAAAAGTTCAAACAGTTCAAAAGACAGCTCAAACCTCAATATCTAAAGTAGCAAGAATTTAGATATAAAATTATGTCTGTGAAACTCAATCGGTCACATCGAGATCACATCAAATGTAATTGAAACACCAAACAAAGAAACTAGAATAGGAACTGAACATAAGAATCAAGAAATCAAAAAGTTATTGAATTCTAACTCTTGTTGTCTTTGTTGCAGCTTTGATAGCTACGTAGTGGAATTTGGGTGAGTATAGAGAAGAGTGTGGTACATATGTTTCATTGGCATTTGCATGATATGGAAGGTGGCAGCCTACATATGAGCTCTCTTGAAAAGTAGTAATAGCTGAAAACTCTTGTTTGTTATTTGATTTTGGGAAAGATCCATTTATTGAATAGCTCTTGAAACATACAGAATTGAAAAATCAAGATTATGTTGGAATTTTAGAACATTTTAATATTATAAAAGAAAATATTTATTTTTCACATTCGTGATGATGAATGTGACCTTTACTATTCCATAACCTCCATTTCATAATTCTACCTCATTATGCCTTGTAACCTTTGTAACATATGTAACCTCTAAGGCATAATTCTCCAATTACTTACACACTTTATTACCCACACTCCAATTTATTACAAGGAAGAATTCTTCACCTATAAATAGTGGTAGTATTGTCTTGTGTTGGAGTAGGAAGAAAAGATAAACTGAAAGAAAGTGAGTAAAAGAGAGTTTTTATTTAGCTAAAGGAAGGTGTTCTTTTGGAGCTTTTGACTCAAAACTTGTCCAGAGTTTGTTGAGTCATACAGTGTTGTTGGGTTGTTATATACTGGAGGGGGGACAAGTCGAGAAGATTACTGCTGGACCGATAAAATTTTACTGCAGTGGGCTTGAATCTCCTTAAAGAGAGTGAGATATCTCGCACCTCAACTCCGAAAATATTTATTTTCTTCTTTTATTATTTCAATTGTAATTGTAATTTCACCAACAATTTTAAGGAGATTCAATGGCTACAATTGAAAAATCGGCAGATGTCAAGATGGGAGATCTTAACAAGCCATTTCGGTTCAACAATACTCATTTCAAGAGATGAAAGGGTAAAGTACTTTTCTACTTAAGTCTTCTCAATGTTTCTTATCTGTTAACTGAGAAGAATCCAAAATAAAATAGACAACTCTTCCATGAATGATGATGAACTACTTTCTTCAAGAGAAAGTAGAAAAGTATGATGATGATTCCTACAAATGTCGATATTATCTTCTTAATTGTCTATATGATAATTTTTATGATTATTATGATAGAACTTACTCGAGTGCAAAGAAAATTTGGAAAGCATTGCAGAGCAAATATGATACTGAGAGACTGGAGTGAAAAATACAAGAAGCAGATTTTTCGTTTACAAAATGGTGGACAACCGCAGTAGACCAAGCTCAAGACTTTATAATGGGTGTCGGGAGAGTTCGTGTCCGAGGACATAAAAATTGGAGATAATTCCATTGTTTGTGGCATAATAGATAAACTTCCACCTTCTTGGATGGAGTTTCAAAACTATGCGCCACAAACAAAAGGAAACCTCACTTGAGACATTGATAATGCGAACGGAAGAGGAGTGCAATGGGCCAAGATGCACTTTTGGTTAATCGTAAGAGAGCAACCTCACAATGAAGGTAAATTAATTACTTCAAATAATGTTGCTTCGATACTCACAAAATAGTTCTATGAAACGTAAGAAGAAAAACTTCAAGAAAAATAATGGTAGACCTTCCAAGAAAAATAATGGTGGTAATAACCAAACAAAAACTTCAACAAGGTCAGGGCTGCAGAGGACCATGCTTTTGTCTCATGGCAAGAGGGGCATATTGCTCAATTTTGCAAATTTGAAAACTTGGTCCTACACCTCAGGCAAACGTGTTACCGAAGAGCCTTTTTGTGGCGGTGATAACAGACATAAACATGGTTGAAAATGTTGATGGATGGTGGGCTGATTCTCGGTGCAAACCGTCATGTCTGCTATGACAAAGACTCGGTTCAAAATATATACTCCTTTTGAGGAGCCCAAAACCATCAAGCTTGGTGATTCTCACATCGCACAAGTGCTTGAAAGGGAGATGTCGAGTTGAGCTCACTCTCTGGAAGGATATTAACATTAAAAGATGTACTTTTAATCCTTCTAAGAGAAAAATATAATTCTAGTTTTCTTCTTAATAATGCAGGCTTCAAACAAATTATTAAGTCCGATCAATATGTAATAGTAAAACAGGGTATTTTTGTGGGAAAGGGGTATGCTTGTGATGGTATGTTCAAGTTGAATGTTGAAATGAATAAAGTTTCTACTTGTGTACATGCTTTCTTCTACAAATTTTTGGCATGATCATTGTGTCATATCAATGATCATTATGCAGGAGTCATGAGTAATTTAGGATTAACTCCAATGGTTAAAAAGAATTTGAAAAGTGCGAAGCTTGTAGTAAAGCTAAAATCACTAAAAGGCCTCACTTTCAAGTTGAAAGAAAAGCTGATTTATTAGAATAAGTTCACACTAATATTTGTGAACTTGGAGGAATTTTAACTCCTGAGGAAATAGATATTTTATCACTTTTATTGATGATTTTTCTAAATATACATATGTTTACTTGATGAAAATAAAAGTGATGTTTTTTGAAAATTTTAAAATTTATCTCCATGAGGTTGAAAATCAATTTGGCAGAAAAATAAAAGAATTAGAAGTGATAGAGGCCGTGAATATGAGTCTAGTGAGTTTAATTCTTTTGTTAGATCATTGGTAATAATTCATGAAACTATTCCACCTTATTCTCCGGCATCTAATGGGTGTAGCGGAAAGGAAAAAATAGGTCCTTAGTTGAGTTGATTAATGTCATGCTGTTGAGTCAAGTGCACCTCTAAAATTTTGTGGGGTAAAGCTATTTTGACTGCTTGTTATGTGTTAAATCGGGTGCCTCATAAAAGGACCTACAAAATATGAACATATTAAAAGTAGAAATCCAGATGAATTATGTTTGAAGGCAATTCTAGCGTAGTTTCATATTGTATCAAAATTTACAACAAATAAATAGAGTGCTCCTTACTATAGCAAAAAGTATGATATGATGACATTAAATAATTTTTAATCCAGAAAATACATCTAATAAAGTAGGTAGATGTCTCGACTTCACTTCTTATCAAGACCTCAATTTCCGAAAATGGCATACACGAAAACTTATTGTTTTAACTCTCACTACTAAAACAAAAGAAACTTAATGCGCCTTCCAATAACCCTATAATATTGGAAGATACTGCCTCGATAAAGGTACTGCGTAAAAAAGAGTGACAAAAAACAACAACTACACGTTAATTCCGAGCAAGTTAGAGTCAAACATACTCTCCTAAAACAACTAAAGCTAAAAAAATTAGATTAGCAAAGGAGTCAAGTATTTTTCAAGCATTTAGTCGCAGAGATTTGAAAACTCTTTTTCATATAATAATATAAACTCATTAAACAAATGAGCAATGCTAATTTAAACACTAAGAACTAAATTAGAAATCTTACCTTTGTTCAATCATCCCCTCTTTGTTTGTTCTATTGCTGCTAAATTAGGATAGTTGTGGCTGTATATTCATGGGATAGCAATCAACTGATAAAGTTTACATCACTATAATGAACAAGTTGAAAATGTAAATGATTTGAAAAAATATTTCATTACCTTGACATGCGAAATGATCATACATCAATAATATGGCTTAAATGGCCAAATAAAACATGTAAATGGCCATACAAAGATCAGATACTTATAAATTCAAGATACAAAACAGACTCGATCAACATATTTATACTTGAAAGTAAGTAATCAAACACAAAAAATGTAGCTCCGAAATTAGATGATAGTGTAATATTATGAAAAGTCAAATCCTCTTAATATATAAAATGGCAATAGAAGGTTCATATTATCGATACAACTTTTAAAGTATTCTATTGACTCCATCTTATAAACCACCAAGAAAATTTGAAAATTAGAAAAGCAAACATCAAGAGAATGAACACTTTAAAAGCCTAAATAGGATTAACTAACATTATCTACCAAAAGGGAAGGGAAAACACAACAATGACTTAGATAGACCTAACTTAAAATAATTATTTTTAAAAACAAATAAACAAGAAGAAAATTAACGCAAAATGAGCAACCTAGCTCATTAAATTTTATAAAATTGTGAAGACTTACATGAGACGCAAAATGGGAAGACAAATTAAGTTGAATAACCATGGAGTAACCATTAGAATTTCTTTCACAATACATCCGGTATGAAGCCCTCCTAAAATGTCCAACTTTACATTGATGTGAACCTTTCTTGGATTGTGTCAACAGACATATCCACAATAATCCAAATACCATTAGAATGTCACGTAAGAAAAATTTATTTAATAGACAGACCGGATTAGAAATAATTCCGCTTGGACCCGCAAATTTTGAGAGATAATTTTAAGATCTTAGTACAAAAATAATAAAATAAATAACATATGTGACTCCAAATAATGAGTTAGAAGATCGCATATAATATTGATCTATTTATGTAATACTACATTACTCATAGTTGACGCTTCAAGAGATAAGTAATGATTTTATATTTGGATTAAAATTGTGTGCTTAAGTGTTGCTCCAGTATTATATGCAATTTGATCCTCTGTCAGTTTACTCAGATATTCCACACCATCGTATTACACCCAGTGATTTATTGACTCCATCTAGACTGCCACAGGCCCCTGTAACTAGAAAAGCAAATATCAAGAGAATGAACGCTGTGTGCCTAAATAGATTAACTAACATTATCTATCAGCAAGCAAAACACTACAACGACTAGATAGATCGCATGAATTTTTAAAAACAAATAAACAAGAAGAAATTAATCGCAATGGCTAATATTAGGCATTTCTTTTTCCACATCTATTTCCACCCATGCCACTGGAAATCACATCAAAAGTAGAGGTTTTTCAGACAATGCATGAAAATTATGTCAACCCATCGCCTCCGCATATTAAAAACTTGGTACATAGGAAAAACACACAAAATAATTGGCTGCAAACATACCTATTTTATTGACTTGAAAGTTTAATTTAATTGACAAAGTGATGCAGCAATTAATTGTACCACCACTAGAGAAAGGAAAGGAATATGTCAAACATAGTAGTAAGAGTAGAACTAAACATAAAATCAAAATGAAGCTGGGCTCACCATGACCAAACAAAGTGGTAAACAAATGAGTTCATAACAAACCTATGAGGTAAAACACTGAATTAAGGATGAGAATTCCACCTGTCCATTGGTCATCTCTAGCAATATCTAACTATTGATATCACTATACCAGATACCATTGTGGTTGCCGGCGAAATGTGCAATTCATGCACAGTAATGATTTAAAGATATTCCTCAAGATTCAACGTTACCTCCATCCAAAGCTTCTGACCCAAAGAGTTCACCGATCACAGCCAGTTCAAGTAGCTCACCCATGGCATAGCAAGATTCACAATCCTGACTAATTAACGTTACATCTTCATTAACCAAGCTTGTAGCTATGGGCAGTGATGATTTGACAGACATTAAAATCAAGCCCCGTTGGAGAGGGTGTCCACACATCATACCCCTAATATTTTGGCAGTAGTCTCAATGAGTGTGCCATTCTTAAAAGACATAGCTTTCCTTAAGGATGCTAAAGGCCCAAATTTTCCATGGCACAGTATCCTTTTACCTCATCTTAGTTGGTTGTTTTCATTCCCTGTTTGATGCTCATCAACATTTATGTCATAACACACCCCGATAAATCAATATCCATCGTACCACCATGTCTTCCTTCATAGAAATATTTTTGTATGAGAAGCACATAATTCTCATTTTCAAGGTTCTATTTTCGCATTTTCGATTTCATTCGTTTAAACAAAATACTCACTCATAATTAAACACACACACAGAGGAATAAATGAATCAAGGAAAGAAGGCATATGATGCATCACCTGACTCTTGGGTTCTTCTATTTGTCCAACACTCACTTGATTGCTATTCATGGACGCCATCATTCCAAGTTTCTAATCGTGCTGGTCAGGATGAGATTTGAAGAAACTGTCAATTAAAGAGACAAAATAAATGACCAAAAGTTAAAATTAATATAAGAAAATTAACAAGAACAACGAAATTAGAGTGACATTAAGTTTAACTGGTTGACATTACACTCATCGAGATACCTTCTTCTTTAACGTTTCACCATGTAGAATTAGTTGTCACGCAATATGTCTGCTCTCATTTGTCTGAATTAGTACATCCTAAAATTGATGCAGAAATTAAAGATGGAAGGCCACAATGACATGTAAGTAGAGAGGAGAAAGTCTGCATAATGTTGTAGTAGGGGGACTTGGCAAAGCTGCAAATGAGAGAAGACCTATTGATGACAACATAGATGGTGGTGAATGTAGAGATAGTTAATTCTCTCCAATGAAACGTTAAAGAAGAGGAAATGTAGTAGCGTAATGTCAACCAAGTTCAAGAGCTTGAAGCATGTGTAATACTCTAATTTCTTTTGTTCTTGTTAATTTTCTTATGTTAATTCCGATTTTGGTCATTTATTTGTGTCTTTGGTGACAGTTTCTTCAAATAGAATCTCATCCTAACCCAAAAGCAAGATTAGAATTTGGAATGATGAAATTGTCCATGAATAGAAATCAAGTGAAGTGTTGGTTCCAAAATAGAATAACCCAAGTCAATATGATGCATCATATGTCTTCTTTTCCTTGATTCATTTTATTCCTGTGTGAATTTTTTGTTTAATTATGAAAGTGACTTATTTTGTCTAAACAGATGAAATCAAAACGCAAAGAAAATGGAACCTGGAAAATGAAAATTATGTGCTTCTCATACAAAAATATTTTTATGAAGGAAGACATGAGAAACTCCAATTTGCGACTGATGTGGTTATCAGGTTATTATTCGTGACATAAATGTTGATGAGCATCAAACAAGGAATGAAAATAACCAACTAAAAGATGAAACTAAGAGTACCCGTTCCATGGAAAAAAAAAAAAAAAAAAAAAAAAAAACTTTTGGAGCCTTTATATCCTTAGAAGGATCTATGTTTCTTCATGATGACACTTGATTTGGGATTTGCTGCCGGAAGGAATGGTATTAGGTAAGGAATATTGTGACACCGTATCTCCAATGGGGCTTGATTTGGAAATGATCCGTCAAATCATCCACATTACTCCCGCAACTCACCACAAGCTTGGTTAATAAAGATGTAACATATAATAAGTCAGTTAATGAATTCTTGCTTTTTATGCCATGAATCAGCTACTTGAGCTGGCTGTGATCGGTGAACCTCTTTGGGTCAGAAGCTTGGATGGAGGTAGAGAAACTTTGAATCTTGAGGAATATGCTAAATCATTTACTCGATTTAATGGCATGCAACCTGCACATTTTACAATAGAAGCCACAAGGGTATCTGGTATAGTGATTATCAACAGTAGGACATTCGTAGGAGACATTAATGGACAAGGTAGATTCCTTCATCCTTAATTCAGTGCTTGCCTCCCCCTCATAAAATTTGTTATGAACTTCCATTTGTTTACCACTTTGTTTGGTCATAATTGTAACTTCATTTTGATTTTATGTTTAGTTCTACTTTACTTTACTATGTTTGACATATTCCTTTCCTTTTTTTCTCTAGTGGTGGTACAATTAATTGCTGTATACTTTTATCAATTAAATTAAACTTTCAAGTCAATAAAATAGGTATAAAAGGGCCAATTATTTTGTGTTTTTCCCATGTACCAAGTTTTTTTATATGCAGAGCCGATGGATTGACATATTTTTCATGCATTGTTGGGAAAAACCTCTACTTTGATGTGATTTCCAGTGGCATAGGTGGAAATAGGTGTGGGAAGAAATGCCTAATGGTTGCTCATTTTGTTAATTTTCTTCTTGTTTATTTATTTTTTAAATAATTCTTTTTAAGTTAGGTCTATCTAGACGTTGTAGTGTTTTCCTTCCTTTTGATAGATAATGTTAGTTAATCCTATTTAGGCTTTTACAGCGTTCATTCTCTTGATATTTGCTTTTCTAGTTTTTGATTTTTCTTGGCAGTTTGTAAGATGGAGTCAATAGAATACATTAAAGGTTGTATCCCGATAATTGATGGAATACGTGAGCAAACAATTGAGGATCAAATTTGCATATAATATAGACAACATTTAAACACAGATTTAATCAAATATAAAATCGATATCATCTCTTGAAGCGTGACTGCGAATAAATCCTCTTGAAGCTATTGCATAAATCGTCCAATGCTCTCTCCTGTGTCTGCGATCTTCTCCTAAAAAATGTCCATGTAGGAAATACTTGTGTGGACAACTCGCCGTTTCTCAAAGGCCAAAAGTCTTCCATCTAATTTCTTGGAGAAGAGAATCTCATTTATAACCACGTTTTTGGGTATAAAACCCTAGCTCCCAAAAAAAGCATAGGAATCTTTCTTTTCAAGTAATAGTCAAACTTTCCTTCTAGAAGACCAATTTATTTTTAACCAAAATCTTATAGATTTACTTCTAGAAAACTAATTTCTTCTTTTCCAAAATTCATTAATTAATTAGGCATAACAGTAACTACAAATTTAATTAGTGAGGTATGGTTTCTTTCTTTTTCCAAATTCATTAATTAATCACGCATAGCAGGGACCACAAATTTAGTTAGTGAACTTTCCTATTATGGTATTAATTCTCAAATGAATGAATTAACTCTGCTCATAATAAATTACAGATTATTCCACTAAAAATCAGAATTTCACTCGTATAATTTCAAAATCATTAATTAAATCTTATTTAACTCTCCATGTTAAGATTACAAATACAAATCAATCAAATTAAATTTTTCTGACGATTTAATTCATTGGTTAATTTAACTTTATTCAAACGCTTAACTTATTTCATGTGATGGATACTAAATTCACCAAGCAGAAGTTTTTACATGAAATCTTATAAGGAATCATAAAGGGGTACCATCAACTTTTATGTCGATACATGAATTTCATCAACTAATTATTATTTCTCAAATTTCTAATGGTTAGGTCATCCAATCTATCGAGAACATTTAACTCACGAACAATCGAGTTTCACCCTTTGATATCAAAACAACAAATAAATTAATATAATTAATTTGAATTTGAATTGAATTGAAATTGAATTGATAATTGAGGTTTTTTTATTTATTTTATTAAGTCAGATAAAATACTTATTTCTACTTGGTCCGTTTAATACATACAAGATGTACTAGCACAAGAAATTGAATTATACAATTTTCACAATCAAGATAAATTATATTTAATCTTACATAATTGTACCGATGAAATTGTCCAATTTTCATCTTAGATTGTGAACATGTATAAACTTTATACTTATAAGAACCGATGATTTAATCTTCTGTATATAAGCTAAACTCTATACACTAAATCATCTACTTTATAAGTAAATGACACATCGACTAATATATGATCTATTTAAACTTTTACTAAAATAAATAAACAATTGTTCTATAATAAATACTAATCTGGGACATGGTTATCAGTATATATCCCAACAATCTCCCATTTAGACTTTAACCATTATAATTGTTAGAATATACCATATTTAAACGTAATAGTTGTATGGTATATACCCCCAACAATCTCCCATTTAGATTCTTAACCATGCATCTAACTTTGGCAGCATTCTTTTACACGATTTTCAAAAGTTTTAGCCGATAAACTTTGCAAAAGGAACTTGCCAAGTTATTTTTTAATGCAACTTCGTCTAATAGTAATTCATCGTGACTGACCGGTTCTCTATTAATATCTTCAGGGATTTCATTACAAAAACTCTCCCAAGAGTATACACCAAACCAATCTAGGTTGTCATTCTCCACTATGACTAGTACTAATACTACTATTGTCACTAATTATAATGTTCTTGACTATTAATATTTTCTTTTCATTACCTTTCACTAATGAAATATTGACAACTTCATATAGTGTTATTTGCTCAACATCACTCCAATACTTTGAGGTAGTGAATTTTTCTTACGTCTATTAACATTTCTCCCACTACATAAATGCAATGGAATGTCAATTCTCGACTTCTCGGTTAGATGTCTTGAACTTCTGAATTTTCAATTGACTCCTTGTTATTTTTTGCTTAGTTCCTGTGAAACTAGTTTACTTAGAAACACATTTATTAAATTATCCTTTTCTAGAAATCTGGCATTTGTATTAATAATTTACCTAATTTTATTTAGGACAATAAAAATAAACTCCTTTTTGTTTCCTTTGAATATCCAATAAACACACTCACACATTCGTTCTTAATTACAACTTATCTATTTTTCTTTTCAACATATGTGCTGGACACCCATATATGAACATGTCACAGACTGGACTTACGCAAATCCACAGTTCTATAAGTGCCAAAGGTACCCACTTAAAGCAAACAAATTAACAATGCAATTTGAGTTTTTTAAAAACATCCTAAGACGAAAAAAGCAAAATGAATAAGTCAATGATTAATCTTATCATTCCATAAGAGTCTTTATTTCTTCCTCTTCTACATTAATCTATTGTAGAGAACCTGATGTAGACAATTGAATCACAAACCCCAATTGATAAGTAATAACAACTCTCCAAAAAGGTATCACCAATACAATCAGATCGTTGAAGAACTTAATACATTTTTCATCCGTCGTAAATACTGACTATTTCAAAGCACCGCAGACGTACGATGCATCAAATAAATATATTCATGATTCTAACAATCTTCAGGAGTGATATAGTCATCAAAAATCACCTCTTGCCCAGATGCTCATTTGACCACACAAACAATGATTAATTCAAACTTATCACTAGCTTTATTTTCTTTTAAATGGAATATATTTTAGTTCATTTTTTTCCTTATAAACAAGACCCAAAAGTTGGTAGTGTCTTTTACTTTCAATGAACCTTCAAGTCTATCACTCAATCAACCTCAAAGTCCTATCTAGAATAAATGACTTAAAAGCTGGTAGACCACATAAGTTTCATTCAATATTAAAGAATATTTACTTTATGGGATAGATTAATATTACTTCATTGAAGAGATATTAATAATAAAGAGGTCATGCATTTATATACAATAAGAGATAAAAGGGTTATAAGAAGAATAAACTGGAATATCCATCTCTTAACTAATTTAGAACCTGAAATTTCTTCCAACAAAAGGTACTTATACAATGCATTCTTTAAATTCAATGTTATATTTTGAGAAAATATTTATTTCGAACAAGTAGTAAGTGGACCGGATAAAGTCTGTTGGGAATTGGAATATGAGATATAACATATTAAATAGATCGTAATAAGTCAATAACTGAAATAATTAAAACTTGCATTTATCAATATATATACATACATGCATATGAATAATAATTTTTGATGGAAAATACTACTCATGCAATGTATATAAACTATGCAAGATTAATACAATTCAAAAGAAACAAAACCAACTCGAAGTTGGAGAGTAAATTGTTAGTTTTAGTCAATTGTATATAGTTATTGGAACACTAGTTCCATTGATCCAACATGTAACTCAGTTGGAGAGTTAATGCTATCAATAACTAGTGACGAAAACACGCACTGACCGTATTTAGTCTATCCGATGGGAAAAGAAGACCAATGTTAACATGTAAACTCATTCCTGTTATCAATAACTAGTGGTTTTATCTAGTGACAACCCATAATAAATTTATCCGTTATGGAGGAAGACCTAAAGTCAAAACGTAAATTTATTATCTCACTTTTCAGAGAATTACGCACATCGATCACCATTTTACATGTCCATATTAAAATTTCAAAACTGATCCAACAAATAAACTCAGATTGGAGAGTTAATACATGCAATCAATTAAAAGTTTTACCTAGTGAACTTGTAATAAATCTATCTGTTATGGAGGAAACCTAAAGTCAACGCGTAAATTTATTATCTCACTTGTAATTATTGTGCGAGACTATAGAAATAATTTCTATCACCACTTGAACACGAATAATTTATACATGGTACATTGAGAATATCAATGACTTAATCAAATAAACCGCTTGATGAAAGCTCTTTGTTAATCAAATTCTCAGTTCATGCATAATATAATTTCACATGAATAAAATAAGAATTTTCAATGATCTCAAATAAATAGATCACTTTAGCAGAAACTATTAATTAATCATGAATATCTGGCATTCCTGCTTCTTTCCCTTATCTTGCTTAGGCTGAGCTTTGGGGTTCAACATACCGGCCCTACATTATTAATAAGGTTACTGGTCAAGTCCCACCTTACACTTCTTCTGGCTTGCAGTCAGACCCATCTGATTCACATGACCTCCCTACCTTTCGGTATCACAGCCAAAATCTTAACTATTATCTTGCGGGTATATCTTGTTGTTGTTAGCGTGTTATGACGAACTTGGCTTTTTTCTGACTCGAACTTGACTATTACTGGAAGTCCATCACTGACGGATCTTCTACGCCAACTTTGGGTAAGCTAGTAGTCTTACTTGCTCTTCTGACTTTTTACCATGAGGGTCTGCACAACTTACGTAATCATAGGGGCTCTTTATGCTTTCTAGCATTTTCTGGAATCAACCAATCCATCTTCACTTACTGCTTGATT